>JAAGNO010002455.1:41139-72223 GCA_033439905.1 Ceryle rudis
TTTACCATCAAACAAGAGTATCCAAAAATTTTAATTTTTAGGTTTTAAACCTTTCCAGGTTTCCCATTCCTTTGATTGCTTTTTTTTTTTTTTTTTTTTTTTTGTCCTTTTGAATAAAATTTTAAAAGAAGCTTTGTGTTTGCACGTATTTAAAATGGGTATGCTTTTATTTTTTAGTAAAGACATGGGTTGCTGTGTAGTGGTGGCTTTGCTTTTCTAGTTGCTTTCTACAGTGTGCTTAGTCTTAGGTTAAAAACTGGTATTCTAATGGACACATACTGAAAGCTGGGAAAGAACAGAAGTTCCAATCAAAGTAAAAAAGTTAAATCCTCATCCCCATGGAGTTTAACAGCTAGGTAGTGAGACATCCAGTTGTAATCCCTTGATAATGTTTACTTCAGTCGGGCAAGAACTTAAAACTCCTTTTTCCATACTAAGGCTAAATTCAGAGCTGACAGGGTGCAGAAAACACAGCTGTTTGGTACCAAAAATGGAGACAAGAGAGTTGCACATGAAGAGCTTGCAAACTTTTCCTAGAATTTAAATATCATCCTGAACTGACATAAAAGTAGGACAACATTGCACAGAGTGACTAAGTTTTTTCGATTTAAGTACCAGCACAGTTTCTACAGACATCACACAGTCACTTTTTGGAGATGCTTCACCTTCTGTATTGCTGGAAAGAAGGCTTTGAACTGTGCCCAGCCCAAGGAGGGTGCTTACCAGCAGCTCTTAAAGACTTTTAAAGATATTAAATACACACTTGGTGTCTAAAGACATTTCATTTTGTATAAATAATTAAACAATCAAACAATCATTTTATATAAATAATTAAACAAGCCAAATAAAGCAAGGGAGACTGATTCGATAGCAGTGTAGTCAGGGCTGTCATATAGACAATAGAGAACCATACATCAGTCATAGCAGTGTATATTTAATTATTGATACAATGTTGGCCAGATGTGACATGGAGGCATTTGCAAAAACACAGTAAAATAAGTTGGTGAACAGAGACGTCATCTTGGATACAAAAAGCTGCAGTTCAGTGCCCTGGACTGAATCACATACTTTGTTGTAAGTCATGTGTGTGTTCACCCTGGACATTTTTGGCTCTTCTGGTAAGTGCATGGAGTTTCTCTGCAAAAACAAAAAAAAAAAGCTTTGACAGTCTTAGTTGGTCCCAGTGAGGGTCAAGAATAGTTTTGAACTCTCAGAAAAAAAAAAATCCTGACATTGAAAAAGCATCTCCTGTTCAGCTTTACTATAAGAAGCAATGGCTTTGATATTACACATATATTTCACAAAGTCTTGCCTATAGGCAAACTCCATGTTTTCCTGGAAATGTGCCATTGCCTCTTATAGTTCAGAGCCATCAGAAGATAGAGTTATTTCAAGAAAGTATACCTGAGGTCCTGCTTTTATGAATTGCTTCAGCAATTAAAAAAAGAGGAGTAGGAGACCTGAGCAGGTTGGAGCAGCTTACCCTGGTAGCAGGGAGTTCCCTGGTGAAATATATGTAGTGTTTGCTGTACACCCGTCCACAGCAGCATTCATGCAAGGGCTGAGGGCATGGCTGGAGGCTAGAAGGCAGAAATGGCAGTGCAGTGTACCAAAGCAAATGCTAAGCAATGCAAAAGCAATGTACTGAAGGAAGTTTCCAAGCTGAAGAATAAGGTAGTGGAAAGAAAGCTTGGAGCCACTTTCATCTTCCCTGACTTGAGCACAGGGCATTTGGCCTTAAATTGTTAACGTTTTGTAAAATGAATAACCATAAACATTTATTTTAACAGCAAAGCAGAGTTGTACTGCAGAAGATTTTAAAGGAAATGAAATCACAAAAGCTGCATTAAGGTAGTATTAGGAGTCTGGTTTGCACCCCAGAAAAGTGAGGGAGTACTGGCCTTGCTCACCCTTGGGTTAAGAGAGACTGTCAGTCTGAATTTCCAGCCTTGGCTTGGAATTTCCTTGTTTTTTATGAGTTTAAGCTATCTCTCTGATATTATTTTAGCATACTTTCCATGGCTTAATTTTTAAAGTGGGGTAGTAGCTGTGCTTAGTCCCCTGGGCTTATTGTCTTCAGTAATCTTTACTTTATGGTTATGTAAACAGTTGAGAATTATAGAAGCTGAGCGACTGTTCAATAAAAAGGAAAATGCCCTCATATTTCACAGGCCTCAAGGCAGGAAACATGGACTCGATACTCTACCAGCATTCGTACAGAATTTCAGGCATCACTTTATGTTGCTTCTCCTTGTGGAAGTTTGTAGAATGTCCCAGCACTGGCAACATACACACACAATTTTTAATATATACGTATTCTACAGTAGAGGGAAGTTTGGCAAGAGAAAGGCAAGACTGCAGCTAGTTTATAGGATTTTTACCTTTGTCATAAAATGCATTAAACATGTCAAGATGTTTGGAAATGAATGTTTGTTCTCTTGTAAATACTCTTGCTAAGGCTTGGATGTCTTCATCTGCTGCATCCTTGAATCTATAGTTTGTCTTTGGTAACCCACAGTAGACCTTTTTCCCATCTATATATACCCATTGATGCCCCCACCTTCTGTGCCACTCCCTTGTCCCTAGCTGCCTTCCTACTTTCCCACTCTTCAGCTCACCTCCTACACATTTTCAATCCAGAAATACAGAAGGCACTACTAATACCTGCCACCGAAGGTACGCAGATGTGGAAAACTGTTGAACTGCCAGCATAGACAGAACCCACACATCCTGGTACCTGGGCGTTATTTCATAAAGTACATCTGAGATATTCTTGGGGAAAGGAGGTGATGGGTGCTACAAACACAATAAATCTCCAGCAAGAAAAGAGCTGTTCAATTAAAGAACATTAAAAATCAATGAACCAACCATCAAAAAACAAAACAAAACAACAACAACAAAAAAAACCAAACACCAAACCAAACAAAAAAACCCCACAGGGTATGAACTGCAGATGAATATATTTAGTCTTGAAATTAGAAGTCTTAAATCATCAAGGGAATGAAATTAAAAAAGTCTGTCCAATAGAAGCAGTGAGGGTGGCAACCTAGTTTGTGATAAGAGGAACATAAATAACATTTATGTGTGTCATATAGTATGTTTCCCTGACATCGCAAGGGACTGAAGTGAGTAGACTAAGAAGTCTCTTCCAGGTCTGTATTTCCATAAGTTTGCAAGCACATATTTAAAAAACTTTACCAGTGAGAACACTAATGGATTTTTTTTTGTTAGTATGCTGGGGTATTTTTTTTGTTGTTGTTCTTTTGGTGGTTTTTTTTTCCTCAGAAGAATCTCTAATTTTAAATATGCATTTCTATATTTGAACTAAATTAGTCAGCTGATATCTTCTATCATGCATGCTGTAGCATGGACCAAGTCCTGCACTTTCCCACCACTGTTTATACAGGCATGGACAATTCCAATCCTTTCAGGAACAAAACATGTCCGTATATGCAAGTCTCATTTCCTACTCAATATACCCTCCCATCCCCATTTCCATTATCTTCATTGCTAAGAATAGTAATAACTAATTTCACAGTGATAAAATCCATGACAAATGCTGATGTCACCTAACACAGTGCTAGGAAGTACTGAGAAACTGGTGACAATGACATCATAATGTGAACATAATGTCATGCAAACTCAGTTTACTGGGCTTTTTTTCTCCCTTAAGTCTGTAGATCCAAATTTAGTAGATTGAATATGAATTTTGAATTGTTTTTCTCATTGCAATCTAACAAGATTTTTCTCCATACATTTTTATTGGTACCTGTTCTTATTCTCTTGGAAGAAATGTGGAATTTCTGAAATGACAGAATAGTCTTTCTTAATGTTATTACTTGCTGTTTCTAATGTCACTAACCTGAGATGGTTACAACTCAGGAAACCATCGGTTCAACTGAAGACACTAATGTATTTGAACCAGTTAAGTCATCCTGTCTGGTATCTGCTCCCTGTGTCTGAACAGAAAGTAAGAGAAGCATTTGATTCTGAGACCAGAAGACCAGGTAGCAATTAGAGAATGTGCATTACAGTTCCCAGATGTGAGGAAGATCATGAAGATAGTGGGTAAAGACAACCAGAAAATTCATAATCTCCCAACAAGTGGTGTACATGAAATTATTTTAAATTCTTTTAAGAGATACATCTTCTCTCACATTCTCTCTGTTCCAAACTGCCCCTCCACAGCCCCCCACCCCTCTCAGTCTAGGATTAAGTCATTTTAGGTAATTTTCTTCATTAAATTTCAGTGTGAATGAGATTTTTTTTGTGTTTAGGTATGAAAAATTGGTAAAAGTAGCCAAAAGATAAGTTTTGAGGCTGGAATGGAAAAAGCAAGTAGGAAAGATGAAGCAAAAGAGGACATTCCCCTGGTTTCACCACACATTTTGAAAACTTCATAAGACTCTAGAGAATATTACCCAGGGCAAAAAGACTTGCATCAGTAAACATACTGGTTTAAGCTATAGACACAGTATGCTTGGGGAAGTTAGGATACAAATTAGTCCAGGAACACCTGACTTGGATATCTTTATATTACATGGTTTACCATTTACATAGACTTATTCACATGGGCTTGGTCAGCTTTATTATCCACACCAAAATACAATAGCTGTCAGAGCAGACTAGAAGACATGCTTTGCTGCAATTCATACTGTGATTCTCTTTATTGAGCACAAAATATCAGAACTAATGGGGGAGCTCAGAGTGCTTTGTGCACTCTTCCCACTGGAAACCAGAGAATTTTGTATGCTGCATGTAGTACATTTTCAGTAAAGAAGTTCATAACTCTCAAAGCAAGCACTGCAGGCTATGACCCCAGTCCCAAAGAGATCAGTGCATACTCCTCTAAACAGAGACTTGGAAGTGATTGCCAGCTTGGGGATCTGTGCTCACTCATGTACACTGAAATGATCTATTGGTGATGTGCTTTAGAAGTGATAAATTTGGGAGGGTTTATGTCAGTTGTGAATACACTAACAGGTCAACAAGCCAGTAAATCCTGGTGAGCTTCATGTCAGGGTGAGACCTGAGCGTGTAGCCCTTTGCATCTCCTATGCTCTGACTCCTCTGGTGAGGAAATTGAACAAATGACCCAGAACAAGTTCTGGCTAGATGTGGATAAAATTCTAAGAAGGATTGTTTATTTGTATGTGTTTATCTAATTGCATAACTTGTACTGTTAGCAATGGACAACTTTGTAAAGTGATGGTCTGTTCAAATAAGGAAGGTGACAAACTTGGTATATAACTAAAACAGTAGTAGCTGTGCTGATAATCTCTACTAGAAAGCTTTGAGTACTGCTATCAGTTTATATATGATTAAAATGGCCATATTTATTTATGCATATATGCATAAATGTAAACATTATTCACATGCATCAGTTCATAGGAAACCTCTCTTCTTTCTCTGGAGATGAATTTCAATAGGGAAAAAAGTTAATTTGTGCAGAACTGGTGAAGTGTTCATGTTACATAATATGAATGTCTTTGTAATTATTGTTTTTACAAAGATCCGAATTAGCTTAAGGAAAAAGAAAGTTCAGATTAGGTGGCAGGAGGCCAAAGACAAAGCCTACTTATTATAGGCTTTGCAAATTCAAGTAGGTTTCTCATGATCTCTAAGATGTCTATGAGGGTTCATCACAGCTCTGATACTTGGAAAACAGGGACTTTTACCTACCAAATTATGCCTTTTTTACTGTTAACAAAAGTAACTAACCGATTTTTCAAGAAATGTTAAGCAGAAATCTGCTTGTGAGGAACCACACAACCGAATACTAATTGATTTAAACAAAGCTGGAATGGGTCTGTTACAGCCCCCTTCATTGGGATATGACATATATCCAAATGGGTTTTTATGTTCTTGTGTTGTGGGGTTTTTTTTCTCTCTTCTACTCTAGCCATCAATTTAATGAGTGTTGACCCTGTCAATACCAATTTCCTCTTCTCAGGCCACCACGTTCAGAGTTTGGTGGGCATTCAATAGAGATTTACTGTTGACTGGGTAATTTGAGTTCATGTGTGTGGTGAAAAATTAGTGAGGAGAATTACTCAGAAAAGTGGATGCCATGACAATGCATGTCACCATGGTGTGACCAGGTCTGCTGACATAGGTTTCAAAAGCTCTCCCCCTGTGAAAATGGGGACTGTTTGCAAATTAATTAGTTTCTGGCAGCAGCTTGATTGTTGACCCAAAGTTTGTAGAGTGGAAAAACAATCAGATTAGTGTGTTCAATATAAAGGCCCAGCACAGCACTCAAGTGCAGTTTGCCAAACTGTTGAAGCTGTGAATAGAGTGAAACAAATTCTTTTTTGAGAAGCCAAGGCAAAGGTTAAGTGTGATGTGACTAGAGCATGCTGGCCGCGGGGCGATGGGGGGAGAAGTAGAGGTTTCAACCACAGAGAAATAGAGAATGCTGAGCAAATTGAATTGAATTGAATGAAATTCACAGCTTCAGATGCAAAAGTGTTTGGCAATGTTTTATTCCGTGTTAAAGGGAGAAATAAGATGGCTTTGTTTTAAGAAGTTTTCTTTATACAGCCATGTGGGACAACAGGGACTGAGCCTCTAAAGGGTATTAGAGACACTTCCTGAGCCTCCATGCTGTTTCTAAGCACCTGCAGACTTTGAGGTTTGTACCAGTTCCTCCCCACCACACACTAACTCCCTTTATCTCTCATGATTCAATCAAAGCTCCCATTCATCACCTCCAACATTTGGGCAGGTTTCTTCTTTTAAATAGCGCTGATGCTGAGACTCACAGGCAAACGTATTAGAAATCAACTCTTGCAAATAAATAGACTATCTAAAACTTGTTATTTAGGTACTGAGACAAAAGTTAGATACTAAAAAGTACCACAGGTCAGATCTTTAGCTGATAATAACTAAGAATATCCCCAATGCAGCCAAGAAAGATCTGCTGATTTCTACTCACTACAGTGCTCAGCTCATTTCATTAATATACTTTATTTTTTCAATGGCTGCTTTTTATATGAATCTGCCCTTTAAGGCATTCACTGTTATTTATGCCCTCGTAATATTTAATTTACATTAAACAACCCCTATGAAATTGTCATTATTATTTTCCCAGTATGACAAACAGAAAGAAGGAAAATCCCAATGAATGCAGAGGAGATCAAGTTCATGGGCCGTTAGCAGTCTTCTCTCGAGCCAATGTCTTGGCCCTGTTGGCCTGAATGAGAAAACCTGACAGAACAATGGACACTGATAAACAGAGCTGCTGAGCTGAAAATATGAAGTGCTCTACCATCATGTAGCCACCACCACATCAAGTAACTGAGATGCCCAGCACACCCAGCAGAGTTAGTGATGTGAGGATACAGGCCCTTAGTCTGTTTCTTCCTCTTTCCCCCATTTGACAAAATTACAACTGTTAGTTGTAATACAAACTTTGTGATTTGTTCTTGGTAATGGGGATGAACCTTACCCCCTGTACACTAACATTCCTGAACTGTGAATTGCTTGTCCCAAAAGGTGTTCAGTGTTGCTTGCAATTAACAGAACTGATTGCTCAAAGCCGGCACCTGATGTGGCATGTAGCCAGCTGGAAACATAATTGGCTCCTTAGATGGAGAAACATCCACTTCAGAGTGGAGTTTGCAATGATGGAATTATTAGTTCAAAGTAAGCCAGGTATTTGAATACCTGGTCTATACATTAAAATGTCAGCTAGCACTAGACACAGCTGAATGTCTCCATAACTTCCCCTTCTCTTTGTTCATGAAATTGTGTAAATTCCAGTCTGAATGCTTGTAAGGCTAAGTAATTGCTTTTGTTCTTTGAGTTATTTAATTAGAAATCTCAGTAGATGACAGGTCCTCTGCACTAAAGGAAGACATCACATTTGCACTGCTACAGGATCCCAACACAAATGTGTGTGGCAAATCAGTGACTGCAGATTTATTCATGCCCTCTGGGACCTGCACTGCCTTTTCAGCTTAGCATGCAATATGATTTAAATTACAGCTTGTGCAGAGCTGTGCCTTGGGATTACACTCCATGTTTCCAACTGTTTATAGTTCAATGAGCTTTAACCTCTCTGATTCTGAGAATTAAATAATGTCACGGCTGATATCAAACTGATGGCTGGTACTAGATTGCTATATACTGTCTCGTATTAAAAGCCTGTTTTTACAACAAAGTGGAAACATCAATGAGTTTAAAACATTGATAACACATTCAGGTAGTTCAAGAGCACAATTCAAAAGTCACACTAGCAAAGAATTGCAAAGCTAATATCAAGCTCCATTTCTGATATATTCTGACTTCTGTATTTAGCAGAGTTATGGCTGTTGACTTTACTAGAGGAAGATTGGATGTAATACAAAACTTTGTGATAGTGTAAGCAAAAAGAGATCAAGAAGATCAAGATAAAGGATGTTGATAGAGCACTTCTTGTAGTTAAATTCAGATTTTTTAATTCCTTGAAGATTTTAGTTTCATTATTTCTGAAATAATATGCTGTATCATATCTTACATCTGCAAGATCCCTTTGTGCTCTAACTGTAGGACATCTTGACATTTCTGTAGCCATTTAACTGAGGAGGAAGAGAAAACACCTAGTGACAAAATTGTATATTTAATATCACATGTAATTTCCCAGCAGAGCAGTTTTCATCCTTTCAGGGTTTTAATGAATAGAAAAGCTTTTAGTGATTTTTGTTCATTTACTTCTGTAAAGCCCATGTTTCTGGGATACTGTTCCAGTCCTGCTTAGGGCACTTCACTGGTTTCCTCACCAAGTTCCACCAGGCAATACCTGCAAAATGAAAAGGTTAAACAGATGTGAGCATCATCTAGCCCACAGAGCCCTATTCATGACTGTGATGTAAGGAAGAGAGAACAGCAAAAGAAAAGGACAAATGGAAGAGAAACATATACTTGTATTTCACTCGTATAGGCAGCATATTTGACTAGTACAGAAAATAAGCAAAAAAGCCTCAAATACCTTATTCACAGAAGTGCACTTATCAGATATGATAGACAGGTCACACACACATACACAAAAAAAGCTTGACAATGGTTTCTCATTTGATGTCTTCAAGTTTTGACAGTGCAATAGATCCTGAACTTCCCATTTTGGTGCATTGCCAAAGTGGTACTTCTTTTTCCCTTGTTTTTTAGAGCACTCTATATTCTCTAAAGCTTCAGTGCCTAGGTCTTAAGTTTCAAAGTGGTGTCTAAAGTATCCCATCCCTTGCTATTCCACTGGATTCTATGGACTTAGCTCAATGTATCCTTACTGCATAGCTGACAGATAGATTTGATTTTCTAAACACGTAGGTAAGTGCTTTGATATACCATACAGCAAAAAAGACAGAGTAAGTTCATGGTAGCATTTAAGATATGTCAAAATATAGAGGTATTCACCAGCTAATTATTGATAGTCAGAAGCAGTCAATGCTTCAGGTGATATGATAGTGTACAGATAAATGCCTATCTTATTAAAATGTGATAGCATTGCTTTTAAGAAACTCAATTTCAGTCTCAAAAACAGCGGTATTTGAAAGTTTCCATATCCAAAAGACTGTTGAGAGTAATCTCCTAAAACTGAACTGCCGGCTGATACGCTTTTTTTAGCTCTTTTTCCCTCTCTTCTCAGATCCATATAATTGGTGGCTATAGGCTGAATGTTTCATGTTAGGAAGGTGGATCCTCTCATAGTGTTATCATGGAAAATTACCTTTCCAAGTCAAGGGTTAAACTGTAAATCTTTGAAACCACCACCTCTTGCACAATATCCAGCAGAATTTGATGTTCCTGAGCACTTAGGCTTCCACAAGCATACTAAGTAAATTAAAACAGAATAGTTCCCTTTCTGATTTACCTTTTAAAGTGATAATCTGGCCTCAGTTTTTGTTTGATTCCTGAACTATGGAAAAGAGTATTTTCAATATTGTTATTAGGTTTGCGAAGGTAAATGCAGCAACATCTGTAGAAGAATTTGTTAGATGAGTTGGTATAAGAAGAAACCAGATAATCTTTCAAGGACAGAACCTTTTTACAGATGACTGTTCAGAAAAACAGGAGAAAAGTTGTTCTAAAACTGGATTACGTTTTTGGGTTTTTTTTTCCCATTCACTCCACAGCTCTTAGGAAATAGTTGAAAACATTCACTGATAATACTTTATCTGTGAAGATGGCCACATATCTGGGGATTGGTGTTTATTGATTACTGCTGTTTGAGCAAAATTCAGTATCCTTATAAATAGTCAAAAGTGCTCCACTGATGTCAGTGAGATTAATCATATTTCCCAAGCTCCATGATAATATTTGACACACTGTAAAATCTGACAGTCTCCAGGCACAGATCTCTTCACTTACACACCCTTTTGGTCTCCTCTTATCTAGTTTCTCTAAAGGAACTTCCACTGAAGGTATAAAAAGGTCCATGAGAGGGAAAAGTGTAAAACCCTCCTATGAAATATTTTATATGGACTAGTGAGTCATCAGCTTTTTTTCACAAGAATGTGTAAATGAGTTGTCATTACTAATAAACCATTCTGCTCTATATTTGACATACTTTCTGGTTGGGTTTTTTTTGACAGATATGTTGGTAGAAAACATTCTTTAAAATATGTTCCATAGTTTTCCATTTATTACAGGACCTGTATTTTTTACTGCATTTCATTCTTTTATTAATTTTTAAAATATTTTCCTAAACCTTCTGCTAATTCCTCTCCCTGCTGTTTATGTATCAAAAGCATGTGTGCTGCAAATTCCTTCCTCACTGCTTTTTAAAAAAGCTACATTTTTGAGTCTGATACAGTGTTACTTCAAGAAGGTTTTCATTCTTGAAAGTCCAGTAATGACATCAAATATTTCTGAAATGCTGTCAGTGAATAAAAAAAATAAAAAATAAAAAAGGGAGGGTTTTCTTATACAGAATAAAAGTACATACCAGTTAAACACAATTTGAGAACAACTTTCTGACAGGATGAAAGGTCATGTTGCAAGACCTTTCATTCTGAAGCAGCTCCATGGTTTTCATCACACCTGTCCTATCAAATACTTTTTTGTCAGTTTGGTTTTTTTTTGTTTGGTTGGTTTTGATTGTTTGTTTGTTTGTTGTGTTGTGGCTTTTTTTGTTGTTGTTTGGTTTGGATTTTGTTGTTGGTTGGTTGGTTGGTGTTGGTTGGTTGGTTGGTCTTTTTCATAAGCAAAACTAAGCTTCACATCACAGAATGGTAGTGGTTGGGGTTAGGGTTGATTTTTTTGTGGCCAAATCTAAAAGATTTAACAAAGAAATTCAATTACAAGAGGTAGAATAAGTTAGGAAATTGCTACAGGAGTATTGTCTCCTGGATCACTCCTTGGGAACTGGCTCGGGCTGATGATCACTTTCTGATGAATGAATGAACATCCTTTACTGAGAATTGAGATTATGGCAGAGTCCTGTCCAGTTTTTTGACATGATGTCAGGGAGGAGTTCATTTTTACAGCTACACAATCCCTCCACACATTTCGAATTGGACCTGGCAGTACAAAATTTGGAATTTTTCTTCCTAGGGATATATAAAGAGGCTGAAGACATAGTTGTCAAGTCACTGCTGTTCAGTTTGGAGTTTAATGCTTTTGCCAGTCGTACTGTTGAAGGCTGTCCCACTTCCCCTTCAGTGAAATGTGTTTGCCTTGTTAATCCCGTTATTCCTCACACTGAGCCAGAGATTTGCTTCCTGCACTGTGTCAGGAGTTTGGCTGATGGTGTTGCTACAGCATGCTCTCTCTGCCTTCAGGACACTTTCTTGTATTTTCTAATTTCCAAGTTGCTAAGAGGAAGAATATTCCATCCAGATGTAACCACACATCTCTCAGCATTCTGGAAGGCCTGAGAAAATCACATTAGTGGAGAGGAACAGGTTAGGTGTCTTGAGTTTTGGGTCATGTACCATAAACTGCTTGGGTACCTTCAGGGACCTGTGTTCCCCCTGTGAATCTTCATAGCTTACAAAAGATGGGCCTGTAGCACAGCTTTGATTGCCAAAAGTGTGTAACACCCCAAATCAGAAACATCTTTTGTCTTGAGTGCCTCCATGCTCCACTTCCTCCCCTAATACATCACTTTTTAACATAAAGACTGTGATATTTAGTTTTTGTTATTCATCCAGAGCTCCAAAGATGTAGGTTACACAGTTACAGCTCAGGCTTTCCAGTGTTTTTATTTCCAAGCATCAATGTCAAAAGCTTCAGATAAATGACAGAGAGAGAAAGAAACAGACTCTTAGCTGGAACTCTCGTTAGCTTTTTCTGCGGAGAAGTTAAAAAATACAGAAAATTGAGATTAAAGTATTCCTAAAGGGAGACGACATGATGCGAGCCTTCCTTTCTGTTTAGTGGAGGACACTAGTGTTTTCAGTTGCCCAATTATTCTCTCTGAGGTACAAGTAAATCAGTTTCAAATTAACAGTGTTGATAGATATACAACACCTTAAAACATAGTAATGGAAAAGAGGTGTTAATTTTGGTTCTAATTCTGTAAAGAGATAATAATCACGTCTCAAATTAAATAGGGTGGGCCGATCATAAGCATTGTTTTGTGAGAAATCTAATTTATGTTGAGAATTGAGCTATAATTTTACTGAACTTTTGTATTCACTTTTCTTCACCATATAATTAGTCATTACAGGAAATCAAAACTATTGTTATCTTTTCAGAACAAAGGTTTCAGAAACTGATAATTGCATCAGAGATCAACATTTTCTTCCTTCTCCTTCCTGCACGGGCAAAAATACTACTTGCAAGAAATACACCAAATTATGCCTTTAATGTAAAGAGATCTCAGGATAGTGGCACTGCCTGGAGATTTAAGCCTTGGCTAGTACTCAGAGGCTTATTTGCACTACTTCAGAGGTGTTAAATACTGAAAATTAAAGTTCTGCTCCACTTATGATTTATTTTATTAATAATATTAATTATTATGTTATTATCACTCTGAACTACACTTACCCTTCTTTGCTTTTGCCCTAACTTAAAAAACCTTTCATTTAGTTCAGATTTAACATCTCTCATAATGAGAATTCTCCATAGGTGACACTCAAGGCCAAAGCACTGAAAATCCACAACAGCTAGATTTTTGTTGCTGTTAATGAGTAGCATTGAGATGTGGAGGAATTTTCAATGTGTAAAAGCATTGTGCATCTTTTATTATGTGTCTTTTTTGCGGTGTGTTGCTTTGCATCTGTGTATTCACATGATGGAAGAGTGATATGTTATCATTTGTCTCAATATCTTTCATCCCTGAAAATCTGTAATCTCTTTATGTCACAAAAACAAATAAAATCCCACAAGTCACCACTGAAACAACAGCTAGATTCTGCAGAGGAATTTCTTAATTCTGAAAAGAGTTTTGAATCATAAAACAAAATAAGAATATGTATGCAACTGAAATTAAAAGAAGCCTCATTAAGCCTTAAACTTGCTAGCCCAGACTATAATCTGACTATGACACCAAGATTGCTTTTACTAGTCTTTGAAATTAAAAAAAAAAAAAAGAAAAAGAAAAAAAAAACCACAACCAACCAAACAAAAAAACCACCAAACAAAACAAAACAAAAGAAGATTTTATTTCTAAGGTGAAATCAACTGTCATAGCCAACATACTATTTTAAGTCATCATTCCTCAGCACCAGTCTGGCTTGACTCAAAGATAAATGTCTTGATAAATAGCACCAGTCTTTAAAATTTTTCCTGATGAGAATTTCCATTGAAACATCAATGAGTGACCATAGGGCTTCTTACCCTGTAATAGCTTCTAACATCTCAATCATGCATTGTCTCTGTGCTACATATCCACTTCTTCCTACTCATGGCTTTGAAAACAGTGTCTTCAAATGACGTCTTTACTCTGTGTTCTGTCCCTGGTTCTACTCTTCATGCCAGCACCTGAAAGCAAGTTGCCACAAACCCCTCATATTAGCTTCTTAACAGCCACAAGCTATACTTTCTGCAAAGAGTATTCCCACCTTGATGATGTGGCCTGACACCATCCATGTTGCTGAAGAGCTTCACTGTAAGTGGTGAATCCATGGGAGATACTCTGTGTTTGCCTGAGACATCGGCAACAAGAGGGATGTGAAGGTTGAAGAATTAAAATGAAGATACTTTGGAAGAATACCACTAAAAGCTTTGGTGTTTTGTAAACTACATTGGGGTGTGTAAAACCACAAACCAACTTAGCTCTCTCATCACCCATATATTAAAAGCTTTGTCCTCTGATGACCTTGCTGAGCGTGCCTGTGGCAGACTGCTCTGCTATGCACATTTGTGACTGGTGCTGCAAGTCCTCCTCTTTGTGGGTAGCAGAGCTCGCTGTGATTGCAAGTTCTGATTTTTTGAGGATAGTGCTTGGCTCTCTGTTCTGGGTCTCAGTGGACTGGCACTGTACATAGTTATGAAGTTCCGAGTAGCTGTCTATTTTTGTTGCTGTTAAATTTTTAATTTCATCTTCTTTAGTCTTGTTCTTCTCCTCGGGGCTCCAGTCACCCTCCAGTACTTTTCATTAAATTACAGCAATTGCAGTTTTACTGAGCGTAAAATTTCCCTGGTTTCCTAGAATTTTCTTGCTGTGAACTGATAAATTAGTCATTTTGACTGTAAATATACAATAATAGGGGCATACAGTTCAAACTCTTTACAAAACATTTCCTGAGAGAACTGCTCTTTGGCTCCTGTCAAGTGATGAAGAGATGACCCCAGCTTCTGTTCCTGCAGTTTACTCAATCTTGACAGCTGAAGGTAATTTTCGTGCCTTCAAGTTTATAGATCTTCATTAAAATGCTAATACAATTCAGTTAGAAATCCAATTTCTGACTTTTATTGTTTCTTGCCATTGGGGTGGGTGTGTATCTGTGTGGTTGTTGCTGCTAAAGAGTAACATTTGTAAAAGAACACATGCAGATCGATTTTCTGTAGCTTTTTTCTCAACCTGGAGTGCTGAGACAAGCAAAACATGTTTCCATTACTTAAGTAAGCAAACAATGGCATATAAATCATAGAGGCAGCTGGACCAAGGTGTCGTTTTCATAAAGAGCCAGATTTCTCATGAAGGACAGTTTAATGGGCTGCTGCCAGTGAAATGTCTGCAGAGCTGGCAATTGCAGGAGGGCACACAAAATGTGGTACTACAAAGGTGTCATGTGGGATCTGAGAAATAGCCCCACAGCCAAGACAACTGGAAAAAGGAGACTGAAAAAGGTGTGTGCTTTAATAATTTACTTCTTGAGGCTTATTGTTTTAAATAAAATTATAAGGTTTTATTTTTAGCTTGTTCACATTGGCTGCAAGATCAGAGAAATGTTTTTAGCTGTAATTTTATTTTGATCATGTTTATGCTGTGGCTTTGTTTCTCCTTTGATCATGCTTAAACATGTTTCAGACATGTTTGTTTGATGTATGCTGTTTTTTAAAGCATTCTTCCACATTATCTGCCTGTGTTTTTTTAAAGCAATGAATTATTGGAAAATATTTGCTGTCAAATTATTTCTTAAATCTATTTTCCCAAAACATGCTTTCTGGACTTTTAGCCAATGGGAGACTGGCTTTAAACAAGAAAGTGTTGAACCATTCTAAGAGCATTTGTGAGCACTTCAGGGAATGCAGATAATTTTACGATCACAGAATACCCAATAATTCATACACAGGAATTTGAAGTCATCCTATCTATCCACAATAGCTGCAGTGACTTTTACAACTGTCACCAGAGGTTTTGGATCAAAGTCCCATTTTGTATTCAGTAGAAATTTCTTGAAGTTCATTCCATCACTTCATTTATGGCTGTGTTGAATGTATGAAATAGGTCAGCCCTGACTGAATTATTTTAAACTTCCCATGGGGACTCCTTGATACTGAACCTGTTTAATTTTACAGAGTAAGGCAGGGCAGTCTCAGTACTTGGAACATATACATTCATGGACGACTTTCTTTCTTCTGCTGCATGGGTGAGCAATTAGGAGAGTCAAGGAGACATCCTTCATCTGTGGAGAAAATCTCCCTTCCCTTCCTCAAAGAAAAGCAATAAAAAAATGCCGTGTAGTCCGTGGAGAGGGCTACATTGCGTGACTGCCGGCCATCTGGATGATTGATTCATCCTGACCCTAAACGGATAGTTGTAAACGTGGTCTGAAGCCCTGGAGTTAAATGCATGTCTGCATCAAGCCTCAGGCAAGCCAAACAGCTCCTCCACTAATGAAACAATAAAGAGCACACTACAGATCAGTAGTTCAAACCCACTTCTTAGCTTTATAAGCTACAAAATTATCAACCACATTTCTCTCACTCACTCTGCACATATAAACAAGATGTTGCTTTTATGATTATATTAATTATGAACAGAAATTAATCTATTTCTATATGCAAAAGAACACATGTAGCCTGTTCTTCCTTTATTTGCTTCATTGCATAGACATAGATCTGTTATATGGCAGAGGGGGAAAAAAACAAACACCACCAGGTATCAAGAGCAAGGGCCCTGTAATATGAAGAACCATGCTTTTATTGACTAAAGTTTGACCGGATGGTGAAACAGATTGAGATTTGCTCAGTAAGAAATACCAGTGTTATTCAACAAAAACTGTTCCACGATGTGCAAAGATTGTATTCTAATATGAGGTTCTGTGACCACTTCATTTTCAGGTATGTAGTTAGGGTTATTAATCACTAATTGAAAATCTGAGTTCATCCCAGTTGAGCACCAGTATCAAATACACTCTGGCTATGGCATTAGTTATATCTGCCTTCCTGAAACCCTCTGCTACCACTCTGACAGAATTATTTGAAATACGTATTTTCAGTTTCTTAAACTACTTTTCTATCATTCTTGTATCAGTCCTGTTTTAATACTAGACTCTCTTACTTTTTCTACATTCACTTGTAAAATTATGGGATGGAAAGAAAAGAACAATAATATGCTAACCAAGGACAAGTTTATATAACCCATATTATATCAGCAACATTATTGACTCAAATGAGACTCTCCACAATATCTTCACAGGCCAATATAAATTTAGATTTTCGATGCCTGATAACATAGTGATTTATTTTAGAATTTGATATCTTGTGATTTGCAAATCCCACTGCACTAGAAGCAAATCATTCAACCATTGGGGAATGTATTTAGGTTTTGGTTGAATGATTTTTTTTTTACCCTTTTCACTAAGATCTTAAGTTTTTAAAACCAGTGTATTCAGACAAGAGGTTGTCTCGATCCAGAAGCCTGGAACAGTGTCTGCAAACCAATATCCTCTTTTTCTGATGTATCCTTCCACATGCTGTGATGTAGAAATTTTCAAGCTGTAGCCTTGTGTTTCCTGTGATACAAGTTGCATTCAAAGCTTTGGTACATCTTCTATAAAATAATATATTTTTATCATGGTATCATGTAGTCTAGATATTCTTTATCATAGGCCTCATGTTTGTGTAAGGCTATTAAATGTATTCTAGAAAGAATGGGAACAAATTTAGTAGCTTAAGTTACTACAGTTTGGGGTGGAGAGTCTAAGCTGTTTACAGATTTATCATGTTTTCAATTTTTAAAATATTCATTTTAGTAGACAAAAGGTAATAGACACAGTTCCACAGAGAACTGTTCTGTGGCCTGTGTTGTTCACCATATTCATAAATAACCTGAAAAAGAGGCTGAGCAGCAGGATGAGAAAATTTTTCACACGATACTAAATTATTCAGCATAGTGAGACAAAGAAAGACTGAAGAATTAATTACAGAAGGATCTTATGCAACTGTGTAGCTAAACAATCAAATGACAAATTAAATTATTCTTGATGAATGATGTAGTGATAAACCATGGGTAAAACCATGAGGAAATCATGTTTATCTTCACATATAAAATGGTAGGCTGTGGACTGAGCATTACCAATGAAGAGTGAGATTCTGAGGTCATGGCACATAAAGTTCCATGAAAATGTAAGATTACTGCTTAGGAACTGACAAATCCATATTAAATGTTAGTTAGGAAGTACTAAAGAACAGAGAGTTCAACAAAGAGCATTGCTTTAGCCCTTGTATAAGAGCATAGTTTGTCCACATCTTGAACATTGTGGGTATTTCCAATACAGGATTTAAGAGGCATCAAATGAAGTCAGTAAGATCAATGTTCAAAAAGGGAAATCAGAAGTAAGCTTTTCTTTACTCGAATGTGTACATAAGAAGTAAATTCCAAAAAGGCATTATGAATACTGGAAATCTGAATGGGCTCAAGAAATTTCTAGAGAGATAACTGCACAAAAAAAACTATTGAGAGTTACTAAGCACACAGAGAGCAGCCAACCTCAGGGAATCAACTACATTAAAAGTACTTGGAAGAAAATACATTATTTTGGGACAGTATTATTTGTACTACCATGTCCTTTTTTTTTTTTTTTTTTATTTTGTCCCGGGTAATTAGTTCTGGACAATGTTGGAGTCTGTATATCGATCTAAGCAAACCTTGGTCTAAGCCAGTATGGTCACTCTCTTCTACTGTGTACACACACAGAGTAATGAGTATATGTAGATACACATATACACATAAAATTATGCAGTATGAAATCGTATTATAGAAACATCTAAACACACACTTGCATATATATATAAATACATCAAAATATGCTACTTACAAACACTTCCATCCTTAATAAGGCAATGGGTTTCACAGAAGAGCTAGTGCAAACTGGCAAAACAAAGTGCCGTTCATTATTTCCATGACTATATAGCAATAAAATTATACTGAGAAGATGTTAATGCATCACACTAAAATAGCTTATAATTTCACATAGGAACAGGACTCTGAGTAGTTAAATATAGTTCACAGTTAATTATCCCAGCAGGATGTGAAATGGTTATAAAACAGATTGGTAAATCTGTTGGATATGCCTTCTTTTTCCAAATATAGTGAAAGATACCAGCTGAAGTATCTCTGTAAAATATAGTGATGAGCCAGATTCACCACTGGTATGAATTTACTGTTATGAATTCTATAAAATTCTCTCCCCAAACTTCTTTCCACCATTTTTTGCATAACCAATTAGTATGTCTGCATTTTATGTATTTTCATTTGTTGATGACTCTTTTATATTGCCAAATAATGTTGTCACTGTAATTGTTAAGAAAGAAGCCTTTCCTACAAAAAAAAAAGAAAGAAGCTATTAAAAAAAAAAAAAAAAAGACATAACTTTCATCAACTTGCATAGAAATTCATAAATTAATTTCTCTTCTGAAAACAAGACAAAAGTATTGGGGCTTGGGATATTGTAGTGTAAAAGTAGACAATATCAATCAAAACTGGATTTTTTAGCTCTTTTTTTGACTAAGACTTTAAGTATTTTAGATGTAAAATACTTTATTTAAATATTCTTAATTATTGCTACAGTTAGGAATATTACATTCGTCTAATAACTCTCTCATTTTATGTTTGACACATGCAGAAATATTATCGACCAAAGTCAAAACATCCAAAGACAGAAGAAAAATATCAATAAATACATGGAATTGGAATGCCATGCTGTAATGTTATAGAACCTCTATAACTAGATCTCATTTACAAAGAGATCTCTTGGGTGTTTAATTGCTCCAGTAATAAAGCTAAGATCTGTCCATTAAATATCTGTACCAAACACCTCTATGTATTAAAGATAAGAGGAATGTAAACACCTGACACATGCTAATGGGTGATGATGTGACTAACAAATATATTTACCATGTGATTAAATGATTACTTTTTGGGAAACAAAACAACAATTCATTTATATAAGAAGGGCAATGGATTCAATTCATGGAGCAGTAACATGCACAATGTAATTGTCTTCTCAGATCCTAGATTTATTAGTGCTCATCTTATACCAGAAAGTGACAATCCAGAAGATGACAAAATCTATTTCTTCTTCCGTGAAAATGCAATTGATGGAGAGCACACTGGAAAAGCCACTCATGCCAGAATAGGGCAGATCTGCAAGGTAAATTGATGACTTCATTTTGTGAGATTGACTACATTTGCAGGATGCTTTGTGAGTGATTTTAGAAACTGCTTTTTCTTGACTGTAAACTATTTGATATTAACACTAGAATTAAAGTAGAGATCATCCCAAGTGAAAAATAGTTAGAGGGTAACACACCAAATGTATACTATTCAGTTATTCTCTGTTTGGGGAAGCTTCACAAACTATGATGTTTTGTTTAAAAAGTAATAGGTATCTTCTGAGGCTTAGAATGTGTCTGCAAAAGAGAGAAACTTTTACAGGAAATGTGATAACTTCCAGGTAGGCCAAACATTTGAATAATTTACTTTCTAAAGGAATGTTAATACCTCTCCATTCCCACATTAATAAAAATCTTTAAAACAGAGGAAAAGGAATGAAACAGTTGTTTAAGCCTAGCTGTAGAAATGGGCAACCATTCAGAAGACCCTTAATGACTACAGATTGAATCATTCATCCACACTGACAGGCGTCAAAGTATTTTTTTGACAGACTTTTAAAAATATTTCTACAAATGAAATTTTATCAGTAAATGTTGTAGCTTAGGCAACTGTGATGTTTGCAGTAACATTTCATGTTAATCCATAAACACAATTTCAATTTATCTCCTCAAATCCAGAGATAGTTGCTTGAAAACCAATTGACCCATAAGTATGGAGTCTTTGGTGCACTTTATTTATGTTTTGCAGCTATACAACTGATCCCACTGTTCTGGCATTTTATCTACTTTGTTCACTTGCAACTTCTATTTCTACTTTGGTGCTACCCAGTTAAGAATAATACACCCCTTCAGTTTTACCAGCAGATGGCAGGCTGGGACCTCTGGAGCAAAATATTCTGCCTCTGTCTTTCTGCAGTGTTACATATGCATCATAATATATAAAAAGGCTTGAGGGTTTGTGTTTGTTTTTTTTTTAATTATATGCTACTATGAAATATGTTACAATACAGTGTAAAGTAACAGTAATTCAGACTTAGTGTCTTTGACAATATAATGATGCTTTTGTACGTAGAAGGTGAATTATTCTCTGTTTTCCATATGTAGCTTCTTGTGGTTAATTTACTGTATTTTCTCTGTACTTGATACTTCAAACAAAGGTTGCTACTATGTATTAATGAAAATTACCTTTGTTATTAGAATGACTTTGGTGGACACAGAAGCCTTGTTAACAAATGGACAACTTTCCTCAAAGCACGTCTGATTTGTTCTGTGCCAGGACCCAATGGCATTGACACACACTTCGATGAGCTACGTAAGTGGCAGAAATGGCTTTGAATGCAGAAATATTTTTAGGTATTAACTGTATGTATTTAACTTCTTTTTCTTTTCCTTCTCTTGTTATTTTTACAGAGGATGTGTTCCTAATGAACTCAAAAGACCCTAAAAATCCAATAGTCTATGGAGTGTTTACAACTTCCAGGTATAGAACATATCATTTTACTTGCATGGAAACTTGGGTGGCTGCTTGTTTTAAAGAGTTCTCTTTGTTACAAATATTTTTAAGAAACACAAAATTTTCTTAACCTTTGAACTGAGAAGTCAGTGGCAGTAAGAAGTAATGAATTAGGTTTCTTTTCATATGAGCAATGTACATCATCACTTCGAAGCTAGTAATCACAAAGATGATCAGTTTCTCAGGCCGTTCTTTCTGTTGAATTGGCTTTTTATAGTGGGGATATGAATTTGTAGCCCTTTCCAAACAGACCTGAAAAAATAACAGAAGCATAAATATACTTTTTTGGGGGACAGGGTAAAATAGAAAATCGGTGGCCTGAAAAATTGTCTACTCGAGGAGAAATTAGTAATAAATATTACTGAAATCTGGAAAGTTTAATGATCTTTCAGAAATTCTGTTACTGAATCACATATAACTGTGACTCAATGTTTTGATTTCATTGTTCTTTCACCAAGAACAAAGTTATAGTTTTTAGCTTTGGTCTGAGGAAGGTTTGCAGCACTGGTTGCATTGCCACATTTATCTGTGAAGGACAAAAGTTTTACTTTATAAGCAGAAAGAATAGTTCTAGTGATAATCAGGCATAGAAGAGGGAGATTTACAAGTCCCTACCATCTTCTGTAAGAAATCTCAAGGTAAGAAACAACACTGAAGTTTGTGTGTGTACTGACCAAATGACAGAATAGACTGCTAAAAAACAAACAGAAATATACGAAGTGTAAGAAAGTGTAGGAAGGAATAGTCCTCTGGAGACAGCCTTGTTGAAGTTTACTCAAATTGGGGCTTTGGCCTTCTGGGGACAATATGTTTTAAATAGTGGAATAGCAGCCATCTGCTTAGGAAAATGTCTGAGAGATCGTATCAGTTATGCTGAACTTTCACAGGAGGTGAGGTAGGATTGCTCTGAGAGCATGTCAGAGTTTTGATAATCATCACATGCAATAAATTAGAAAGCAACAAGCTGCTATTCCCATAGCTCTTCCACTCTATTAAACTGGCTGATAATTTATAGAACCTGACCTGATTTCTTCTCCCCTCATCTTCAGTAATATCTTCAGGGGGTCAGCAGTGTGTATGTACAGCATGACTGATGTAAGGAGGGTATTTCTTGGTCCCTACGCCCACCGAGATGGCCCAAACTACCAGTGGGTTCCCTACCAAGGGCGAGTTCCATATCCACGGCCAGGAACTGTAAGTACCTTAAGTAATACAATAATATAAACCAGGAAAACTACGGAAAATATTTTCATGCATTATATGATCCATGTGCTGAGATCCAGGAAAAAAAATGAAAAAGATAATGAAATGGATAGGGTGGCAGAAGGAAAAGCTCACAGTTCCTCCAGGTCCAAAATATCCTGATTTTCTTGTAAAGTATGAAACTGCAATAGCAACTTCATTTGGATTGTAATATTGGCATTTATATCAAAATTTCAGCAGAAGTTTGAGTAATGACTGGAGAACTTTATGTTTAATAAATTACTCTGTATTATCATTTTCTTGGAATTTGCTTTTGTTCCAAATACTGGTGGAGCCAATCTTAGTGAGAATGGACAGAAAACAGAGCATCTTCCTGGCTAGTTAGAAAATTTCAATTGTTCTTGACATTGAATCTAGTAGAGTAAGACAGATATTTCTGCAGTGGATGATAGAGTGACTTTGATAATTTCATATTTCCACTGGCATTTTTTAAAATGTTACCTGTTTCTCTGCTTCTAGTTTATGAATGACTAAAATGTCAGTGTATATAAAACATCCATATTTACAACTCCCAACAGATGTCATCACGTTCTAGAAATATTTAACTGCCTCTGAAACTACCAATAGTCTAAGAAGATAGGATATTTATGGAAAAAGCAGTAAGTAGTTTCTTAGCTAGCATAAATCAGCTTGGCCCGTTTAACTTGTGAAATATCATTGCTGAAGATTAAATATGTGTACACATGTATACATATAAACATATAGATGTAAATAATTTACCTGTCTATAATATTCTTTTTAAAGTCTCCTTAAATATAAAGCACAGATTGAAACAGGAATAACTTCTATCCTTTCTTTTAAATCATCAGATTTTTCTACTTTTTTTTTTTCTGGTATGTTTTAAAATTGTTCTTTCAAACTTGATCTTTCAACTGATCTCTAACAGTTACACAATATATATGCTCAGTCTAATGAAAATGACTTCCTAAGCAAAAAAAAAAATAAAACAGTGGCTCCCAGACAGCCAGATTTCTTGGCAATCCTCACTCCCTCACTATGACTGCTGAAGGGATTCTTAATTTTTTCCAGAGTTCAAACAGAAACTCTGTAGTGTAAGAGAAGTTTAATTTCTCATTTGATGCTGAACTTTTGTTTTGTTTTGTTTGTTTTTAATTACTGTAGTCAATGTTGATATGCCAGAGGTTTGGGGGTTTTTTTGAAGGTGTATTGTTTTACATCTCTGTGGAAAATGTGAGTAAGTATATATTTTTAGCATTTCTTGTATAGCTAATGTAATCTTCTTTTCAGTCTGACAGACTTAATAAATTAGTGTTCATTATTCTGTTTATTTGTATTCCTCTGATTCCAGTATTGATTAACCTTTCTAACCAAAACCAAATAATAGACATTATGTAAAACTACAGAAAAAGAAAAATGTTTCATATTTCTGTCACAGAATTAGACTGAGATAAAGAACGGACTGCTGTACAGTGGCTCTGTTACATTCATTCCTCAGCAGAGATCAGATGTAGCTCAATTGATATTCTGAATGCACAACTCAAATATTTGCCCTAGAGACTGGAAACACAGCTCTGCCTGCCTCAGAGCCCGTGGGTTATTCCAAGACTTGTCTGAGGGTCTTGAACTGAGATCCATATGGGAGAAGAATAATTTGATGAAATTCCCAAGAACAAGCAGAAAAGCAGGGACCCGAATCCAACCCCTAAGTGGCTAAGTGACCTAAGCCACCAGATATTTCAGCAAAGTAGTGAAATACAGTTAAGTTAAATACACAATTTTTTTCTGGCTAGTCTCTCAGAATGGATTTTAACCCTTACAATTTCACTATAACATACTAAGTTTCACACAGAAAGTGCAAAGATATTTAGATTTTTTTGTAAACATTTTTCATGCCTAAGGGCCAATGTCATCCCAAATTGTACAATTCAACATAGCATTGCAGTCACATCAAGCAGTGCAAGAGGCCATGCCACTGTAGATGATGTTGATTAAAGAATTGCTGAGGCCATCAGGTTGTCCTAGCCCACTGCCATTGACTCTAGTCCTGCTGCCTACCACTTGGAAATTAATTTTTTTTCCCTCACAGTTGCTAAAATCATTCTATTGCATTAGTAAGATAAAACTGAATTTTAAAAGGAAAGGCATTTCTGGCTGAAAAAAAGCTTTTTATTTCTAAAGTGATAATACTGGATGCATTTTCAATGTCTTTGAAGACCTGTTGAGATTAAAGAAGAAATGGTTTTGAAGCTTCTTTAAATGTCTGACTTGTGGCTTCTTTTTTCCAAGAAACAAGGAAAGGGAATAGAGAAACAAAACCTGAGCTTCTTACAGTGATTCAGTTCCAGATCTCAATGCGGTTAAATAGTGCTGAATTATCTGAGGAATTTAATACGTGAGATGCCAGTAAACTTCTTGAGCATCTGGTGACTTGCCTTGTATGAGTAGAGAAAAAGGAAAGTTAATGGTCCTTTAGAAAAATCAGAAAACATTTTAAACAATTCTACATCAGCTTCATATTAACAAAGAAGTTCCCAGTATTTTTCCATTAATATGCATAGAATTATTTATATTTATTTTTAACTTTTTAACAATATTTGGGAGAGGAGGGAGGATTTTTGTATAGACTCCTTCTTGAATAAGGCACCTCAACCTGAATTAAGGCATTAATTTCTGTGAATTTAGGTACAGAGCTCAAGTTCTCTTTTCTTCATAGTACCAGAAGTCTGTCTTCAGTTATGACCAAAACATTTTTTGTTCTTGCCGAAGTGTAGCTATTGATTTACTCTGTTGGATTCCCTTAAAGGCCCATTAGGGTATAGCCTAGCTACTTTCTCATGACAGATCAAAACCCTTGACATAGCATACTGGGGACTAGCAATTGGAAGTGGAAGTTAAATGCAAGAGTTCTTTGCCTCTACTTGAATCCAAGATCGAGTTCATGTCTCCAAACTTTTTTCAGGATATTTGTATTCATGCCTATCTCTTGGCACCTGAAAACTTTCTATTTCCTTGTTATCAGTGAGATTGATTATGTATATAGCCATGAATTCTGATGAAGTGTGTTGCTAATTAGCTTGACCTAGACACACTAATATTGAAAGCAGTCCTGACAATAGCATCAAGGATAATGTCTTTGTTGTATATCCTGGTTTTCTAACTGTAATTAAACATGACAGGGCTTTTCTTCTCAGGACAACTATTCTTTCTATTCCTATTCTGTTCTACTGCTTTATGTGAGTGGAAATCCCTCTGCAAGCACTTTGGACTATGGCTGGGCTAAATCTCACCTACTGATGGTGCCCATTTCACTCCATTAATAAGGGAGGGAGTTATAGCAATGAGAGTTTGATCTCCTTTGTCAATTTCCTAATGTGGGGTGGGAAGAATGTGAGCCACAGCCTAGTGTACTTTAAACCTTAAATGTAAAGACACAAAGATACCATCATTTATTTATGCTCAGAAAAGCAGAGGATCCAAGGAGTAATCTGTCTTTCAGTGTTGAGATTCTCATTTAAACACACAGAATTATGACACTAATTCTACTTTTATGATTTTTCAGCATAAAATATATCATTGCTGTAACTAAAGTACTTTGTTAGAAAATGAGCCAGAAAGAAAATATTCAGCCTATTGAAACACAGCTGAAATTCATTTACTTCAAATTGAAATGAATATTCATTTAGTGGATTTTTTTCAGTGTTTGCCCAGCTGCAATTAACAATACTTACTTCTTGTGTAGTGATTTTTACACTTTACATATATTATCTAATTACTTGAGTAATTAGTACTGAACTGTAGTTAGAATATTAATCAAGATGTAAAGCAAACTTAAAATTGAAGTGTATAATTTTAAACACAATTTTTGAGACAGACAATAATTATAAAAAGCCTATCTGATTTTCCCTTTGTAATATTTCTGTACAAGAGAACAAGAATATATAATAATAAAAAGGCTGAAAAATGTTGACACAAAAAAGTAGATAAATAATTTTCTTTCTTTTCCTTCCTCACTCCCTTCCTTCCATACAATGGAATTTAACAGAATGTAGGGATTTGCTTACTAATAAACATGCCAAAAAGGGACAATTTATACTTTGTATGTCCATGCTGAAAGTGTCTCTTTGCTGAGTATAACAACTACTCTGGACAACATTGATTTTTTAATTTAATTTCTGATGAATTATTAATAATTTGGATCAAGGTGATAGCAAAGACAATTGATTTCTTCTACTGTGCATCCTGCAAGGTCTAGATTATTGGTTAATAAGATGTCGTCCTCTAGGTTTTTAATTTAATTGGAAGATATTCTAAATGTGGATTAAAAGGACAATTTATCTAGGGCATTTTAACACCAGCTGTTTATATTTCAGGTTCAAATGATGCAAACATAATAATTGTCAACTAGGTTTCAGAGTTTTATATGTCTTAAATAGGTATCTTAACAGATTAGGAAAACTTTGGCTGTCTGTCATGAAACACTTAGATCCCTTGTCATATTTAATTAGAGACTACAGTAGTTGCGATGACTGTAGTGAAATGGACTACTAGTAAGTTTCTAGTGTTTGATAATAAAATGTAAAAATTTTCATTTTTATTTCCAGTGTCCTAGTAAAACATTTGGAGGCTTTGATTCCACCAAGGACCTTCCTGATGAAGTTATAACATTTGCAAGAAGCCATCCGGCCATGTACAACCCCGTATTCCCCATCAACAATCGTCCAATTATGATCAAAACAGATGTGGATTACCAGTTCACACAGATAGTAGTAGATCGAGTAGATGCAGAAGATGGCCAATACGATGTGATGTTTATTGGCACAGGTGAGAAGTCTTGAATCTACACTGTTTGCTTCTCCAAGTATTATGGAGACATAGATCAGATAAAGTTTCATACTCTGAAAGACATAACACTTGTTTATGTTGCAGTGTATAGCTGTGCAAATTTGGGGCAAGACTCAATACTGTGCACGTGGGGAGGTCTTTGTTACATACATTCATTGTTATAGGTTCAGGCCATGGCCTGCATAGGTTAAGTCTTTAGGAGCATTGCCAACTGGATTAAGTTCAAACCACTCTCTTTTCAACTACTGTTATTAGGGAATCTTATTAGAAATATCTTCCCTTACTAATTATAATTTCATATTAAAATGTGGGGTTTGAGGTACCCATTTTGAAGTGCAGCATAACAAGTATCAACATTAAAGAGGCAAGTATTCAGGTATGGAAAGTGTCTTGTGTGCCTTTCACGTATTTCAAGTATTGCCTTAAGATGCCTAGTGCTTTAGCCAAAACACTGCATTATTTTACTTAGGATGAAGATATCTGGCAAGTGTTTTAAGAAAAACTAGTATTCAGATAGAAACATGATATCCTTTCCAAACCATTTGTGGAATCATACAGCTTAGAAATCATATAAATGTGGAAATACGCACTCAGAAATGGTGTTTTGTTTTGTTTTGTTTTGTTTTTTTCCCAGAAGAGTAATAATGAGAAATAAGAATTGCCAGAAATTAGCTGATATGCATTTGCTTAGGTTCAGGGCTTCAGAACAATGCTGATTAGCAGTTGGTGGATCTGCTTCTTCACCTTTAAAGATTTTCCATTATTGGCTGTTGTTTCAGTTATGTTAAATAAAAGTATTTTCAACTTCCATTAAACGTAAATGCTTATACTTAGACATTGGCATCATGGAGTCAAAACAAATCAAACCAAAACTATGCTGTTTCTTTTCAGCTTTGGACCAAAAAATATCTGTCTGTCTGTCTTATAACAGTCCAAATTTTGACTTTTTAAAGTACAGACCTGGTGCACTAGACCATGGGTCAGATTTCGAAAGCAATAAATTTCAAGGTGTCTTTTATGTCGATGTCTGAAATATGAGTAAACTGAGAGCTGATGAAGCTTTGTATGCCAAACACAGTGCATGCATGGCAATTCAGAACTTTTACTGCAGGAAATGCAGCTCTGCAGAAAGTGTTCCAACTCTTTAAAGCTATGAACTGAGTTATTAGATACCAGTGCTATAATATGTTCTTGCAGAAAACACTGAAAACTAGTTTCATATGATTTTACACAAGACATATCTTTTCCATCACACATTACAGAATTCCATGCCATCCACAATTGGCAGTGTTTTGTGCCTTTCAACAAGTCTTCTATGACCTGATACAGCCCAGAGAAAAAAAAAAAATCCCTTGGCTGCAATGTGAGGGAACAATCCTTTCAGCATCCAGAGTATGATGCTGAACAAACATAAGGAGCTGATTTATGTGTACATCTTGAGCATAAGAGGTGGCATATCTCTCACCAAAGTTTGGCATACAGTGTAAGAAAGATGCCTTGGCTTTTGAAAAAGAGAGAGAGATAAGTACTTCCAGAGAAACATGCATCATACTTTCCCCAAGACTTCTATTAGAGTAAGATGAATAGTTAGGCAGAAGTTCCTGTCTCTTTTCAGACAGCACAGGAAGACTTCCTTAAACCTGAGCTATAGCTTTTAGATAGTTATAATTATATATAGTAGTTCTTATCTATCTTATCCCAGCTCTTACATTTGAGTTGGGAATTTAGGCACTCAATTCCCTAAACCACTAATATTTAGGTGTGTGGTAAATACTCTGGATCTCACCAAACATTGCTGGTATTTGTGCTCAAGAACTGTAAGAAAAGTACTGAAAGATTATTACTTGCTATTTCCAAAAGAGATTTCAGCACCAAAATCCCAGCTTTATAAGTGCAGATTGTTATTACTTACTGAAATATTAATTTTGTCCATATAACCTGTTCTTTTTCCAGCAGGACATTATATACTCATGGAACAAGAACAGTCATGCTTGGAGCTGAGGCACAAAAGATGCTTCACGCTCCTCTGTGCTTACTATCATTATTGTGGTTTTCAGAATGAGGAGAGGGCATCTTCCACACAGGGGAAAAGACAAAGAGGCAGAACTGAGGCCTTCCTTGCCTTCTGCCAGAAAGCTGCACTGAGCTGGCTGGTCAAAGTCAGAGGAACCAGAAACAGATACACAATCAATGCTTATTACATCTTCCCCAAGCAAAGAAGAAATCAGGGAGCAGATTAGGGAGTCTAGTCACAGTCCAGTATCCCACTTGATGATCTGAACCTATGACAAAGCCAGAATTAAGCTCTCTAGGGTATGACTGTATTTTTCTGGGCATGTCTGTCCCATCAGATTAGATACATTTCTCTGTATTTTCCCATTGCTGTTGCAGCAATCTACATTATTCCCACATGCTGCTGAACTTCAGTATGTTGAAGAAATATTTTTTTTCCCCTTTTCATTGAATAACTGATGATAATTGAACACAACATAATTAATAGCCACACAGTGTGGTCATATTTTCCTTTCCTGTGGGTGAAATCTTTAGCCGAGCAGTTTCTTTCCCACTGTGATTATACCAGTGTGTTTCACAATGGAAATAAAATCGTATTGGCATGTTGAAATTATATCAAGAAAAAAAGCAGAATTTAAGATATACACTTAATGCATATCCTGAGTGTCTGATGTTTAGGATCATTTGGCACAGTCAAGGTACATCTGTCAGTAAAACAAATTAATAACAGTAATCTTATCTTACTCAGCAGAACCCATTGATCCTAAAGGAGAAGCCTGATTCCATTTGTGTGAAATTGTTTGAAATACTACTCTGTAAAACTTGATCTAGAACTCAGATAACATCCCACTTTTTTACCTATGGCCTGACCAGTGTCGCTGTAGTGATTAACATAGTGTATCTTTGACCTCAGAGGCTTTCTTGAGCATCAAGCAACTATAATTGTTGCAAGATCACTTACAAGTCAGATGTTTTTTCAAAACATTATGTGTGGACCTTATGTCTAATCAGTGCCCACTTAGGCTCCATAATTTCACTTGTGCTGTTTTATCAAAAATCCCTCTTTATTTCTAGAATATGTCATTTGATGGATTGTGACTGACAGTTGTAGTCCAACACAGAATACATTCATGACACATTGCTGTGCTGTTATATTAATTAGATCAGAGTTCTCTTTTTTCATCTCTACAACATATTTTCCTCAAATCCACAGTCATCAATTATCAAGAAAATCAATGAAATTAACTAATCCATTAAATTACAAGTATAACTAAGGTTAAATTTGCTGTTGTTCTGAATTACTCTCTTGTAGAAATGTGGGGGTTTTTTGTTCTTGTTTTGAAGTTTATATTGCATTTGTTCTGTATTGGTCTCAATATCTCTTGGGTTAAATATATTCAATTAGTAGCAGTGACCATAATGAAAACAACTTCCAAAACAACTTATCTGGTATGTTTTACTAGCTTAGTTTTTACATGTAGCAGTCTAAATAAAAAGAAAGTTGTGCTTTCCTTTGTTGTTGTTTTAAGAAAGAACTGTTTTGTTTTTTTTTTAAAAAAAAAG
>JAAGNO010002455.1:79646-113554 GCA_033439905.1 Ceryle rudis
ATGTGTTCCCCAAAATTCCTTTTATAATTTCGGAAAAGTTCTTCTTTTTAAGCCTGTCATTTTTTCATATCTCTTTTATTGTTTTTTTTTTTTTAATTAAATGGAAAATTCTCAGTTATCTCTGTCAGTTCTAGGGAAAGACTGAATTTTGGACAGCACTGCATGGCAAAGAAAAAGCACTGGACTGCTTAAAACATTAGTCTCCTCAGATTTTCTGGAGTTTTGATACTTGTGCAATAATGTTTAGAGGACAAATTATTTTTTTTTCTTTTCCCCTCACCCTCCAGTTTGATCTGATAATCAGCTGATTTATCAAATTAACAACCTCCTGGGAGAGACTCTTTGCTCAAAAGGCAGTTTCACTGTGTATGGCAAAGTAAGGTCAGACCATTCATGCAAATCATTCTCTTCTTATTTTCTGAATTTCATACTGCCTGGTTTTATATATTGTTACTGTCCAGAATAAAGATCACCAGCTGGAGTCTAAAACCATGATAAGAAGAGTGGCAAACATGGCAGGAACCTTCAGTCTGTGCAGCACCTGAAACACATGCTGTAGATCACTGACAACTTTATGAACTTATCTACAAGGAATAGACTCTTTAAGTAACCCTTTAAGTGGCCTTTTTTTTTTTTTTTTTTTAAACTTATGTATTTCTGGTCCTTCTTTAATTCTGAAGACATTTTTTTAGAAATCAGGAGGTTTTTTTGACAAAATGAAATTGGTTACAGAGATACATAGGAAATCATTACACCATTCTTTATTTTCCCATGTGCGTTCTCTGGGTTCATTTTTATATTAGTTGCACCACACATTACTACATGATTCTATAGGTATTAATGCCCCAATTACATAAGACTCAGATCAATACCATCTGGACATTTAAGATGTTTAACTGAAGCTCTGATTTGACCTATGCTGCCTCCATAATCAGTAAAGAGAAAAGGCATCCCTCAAGAAACGGTTAGGTCACCTAAGATTTGAATCGGTGCTCTTTTTACTACAGAATGCACCCTGAAGCTGAGTACTTGATTAAGTGACTTAACTTAGAGACAATCAGCTTATCATGTCTGCTGCCTGTCTTCTACTTCTCTAGGATAGAACACTAACTGGGGACTGGTATGTACAGTTAGGGCTTTGTGCGATCAGAGATTTTGGCCCTGACAATTTGAGTTTACAACCCAGCTATGGCACTATAATAGACTGAAGCAGCTGCTTAGAAAGGGCTTAGTTTTCAATTTACCAGTGAATTTTCCTTTGGATGCTTTCCTTGTCATGTTTTTCTTGAGAAAATACTGGTGTTTATGTAAGTGCACGGGATGTTTTTGTTACAATTAATATGTCTGTATAAACTGCCAAGCTGCTGTCTCTGAAAGAAGTTAACATAACACCTTTTATGAGTGTTTTTGGTTTTACTGTCTCCTCATATCCAGTGCTCATCATTTCTAGTAGGTAGGTGACCTCAGCCACTTTCCATTCCTGAATTCCCTGGAAGTGGTAACACTGGTACATCACAATGCAGGAGATGGAGAAATTTCATAACATTTCTTGAAATCCTATTTTTCACACCAGCTTTATGTTTTCTAAGAAAGAAAAATTAATAAACATTTGTATTTTCTTGGTGGGACTGCTTGGAGTTGGACCTTAAAAAGAAATGTATTAATTGCTCCACCTGGGCTGTGGGTGACAAAGTTTAAGCTTTTGATTGCAAAGTGTCAATGTTTCCAAAACAGAAGCATCATTCAACTTTTCTTTTTTTTTTTTTAATCTATTTATTTTGTTTTCCCTTAGTTTTGCATCTCAGAGGGAACTGTATTTGCTTACTACATTCATACTTGTTTCCTTTGTGAATTAGTGCTAAGCTGAAATATCTCTGTTTGGACTTTGACGGCGGATCAGCAGTTCAGTTTCCTTATGTCCCTCTGGGAACCAACTTCCCTAAAGGACCACATGAATTTGATATCAGAGAGGAAATTGAAAGAGACAAGATATTCCATTGTGATGCCATACAAAGCTGTGGTTCATTTTATATGCATGCTTTTTTATTTACTTCCTGGCTTCTCTCTGCATTTGAACTACATCTTCTATTCAATGCTGGGTTTTATCCAAAAGAAATTAAGCCCTCTTCCCTCATTAAAGATATCTTTCAGTTAGAGTATATGACCTATAGAAAGTATGAAACATCAGAGTTATCAGACATGCAAAGAACTGTGTGCAAGGCCACCCTTACAAGCTGACATATCTTAGCATCAGTCTGAAACAATTTAGGTTTACACACACACATACAGAAATCCAAGTCATATATAGGAAATGCATTGTTTTTCTTTTATTTAAATTCAAAAGCATATCCTCCATTATGTTCTGTCATTGACTGTAGCTCTTTCCCAGTGCAGGGATCTGAATACAAAAGAAAAAATGAAAGAGTACTTATTTTTTTTTACTGTTTAGAGAAGACACTGAGAGCTTCATACAGAAATCAGAGTTTTTCCTGTTTGATTTTTTTTTTTTTTTGCTGAGGACAATCCTCATTATTTTAGTGTACATCACTGATCCTTTATTGTATTTGTAATGGTACTAACTTATTATTATATAACTTTTTTTGTGCCTTCTTAGAGAAAAAAAAAGGTAATTTGCCATTTTTTTTTAAATTATTTTTCTAACTTCTGTAACAGCAACAGCTCTACATTGGCTCTGCCACTGGCGTTTCACAGCTTCCTTTACACCGCTGTGATGTGTATGGAAAAGCATGTGCTGAGTGTTGCCTTGCAAGAGACCCTTACTGTGCCTGGGATGGTTCATCTTGCTCACGTTACTTTCCCACTGCTAAAAGGTAGGGACACTTTCAAATGTCTGCCTGGCTTACTATTTGTTTTAACTGATGGTCTCAATATGACTGGAGGGCTTTAGAGATTTTTCATGGGATGGTTAACTGGAGCCCATTCATTTCCAAAGAAAACATAATTGTGGGAGTTACAAGCCATATGAAGTCTTGGTTGATTTAAAGTGAATACTGTTACTTCTTGAGTTGGCTTAAAAAATGTTGTAAAAAATCATTCAGAAGAGTTGTCTCTGAAATCTATTCATAATGCTCTTTTCAGTAATAAACAAAAAGAAAAAATTCTGTTTCTCTAACATAAGGGGGGCTTAATATTAAAAAAAAAAGAACTACTTGCTGAGAAATTATCCTGTGCTTTCATGAATTCTAATTCAAAGAAAATATTTATTAAATGTTTGGACAAGAATTCAAAGTTATTCTTTAGTGATATACAACATTATTGTTATTATTCAAAAGTATAACTTGTATATATGGAAGTGTGTCTAAGCGCTACCAGATCATAACAACCACTATTTTGCCTTCACTCTGCACTGATGCTAAAGGCTTTACAATGCAAAGGTTAAGGGAAAACAGACTCTGCAATTGAAAAATATAATTTTAATAAAAAATTTACAAGTCCTAGTTGCCTGATCTGAAGACTTAAAATGTTTTATTTACCTACCTTTATCTCCAAAATTCTGTTCTTTTAAAGTATGTAGGCTAGATATGAATAGCTCTTAGCTACTGAAGTAGAAATTAGGAATAACTGAAGTGATAGTCACTTGCAAATAAGAGCAGATATTGGTGTAGTGTTAGAATTCCCATGATAAACTGGCTAAAATGATTAAAAAGTGCTCACATTAAATCAAACAAGGCAAAAATCTAACACTTCTAAAGAAACAAGGCGTCCGAAGGTTTATGTGCATAAGGAGCCTTTATCTTTATTCTAAAATTAGTAGCAAATACTTTGCTAAGAATGTAGGGATGCCAAATTCCAGATTTGGATTGGTTGTTGCAAGAAATGCCGTGAAGGGTGGGAAGTATCATTTGTGTCACAGACTTCAGATGGAGGGGATTAAAATTTCAAGGTTTGCATTAGAATGTATCCTAAACAAATACTGGTGTCAAAAGAAAAATCTGCTTATGGAACATCAGGTTCTATTTTGCAACAGGAAACAGAGTTAATCTGAGACAAGCTTTTTGTGACATTCTTTGGAAAAGAATTAAAAAGGAGAAACAGAACCCATCTCAGAGGAAGAACTGGTCAGATTTTCTCAGCTGCATACACTAAATTCAAATTTGTGGTGGGAGCATGGCAGTTTCTCTGTTGGAGAAGGAGGAAAGAGATGAGAGGGAACAGTAATGTTTTCAAGGAGAGTCTGAAAGATTGATTCAATCTGAAAGTTTTAAAGGCTAGAAATCAGTGTAGCTGAGCACTGCCTCTGATTCAAAGGAAACAGTAAGGTCAGGAATCACTGAATGACTGTTTTCTGCTACCTCTCTACTAAAGTTCCCTTTCACCCTTTCTTACCATTCACTAGCACCCATTCCTCCTCCCAGCCCCTCTCAAGATCCATAGAGCACATCATCCTGTCAGTCATCTGCGTACAGTGATGGAAGAAATAGGGTTCTCTGTCTTTTCCTTACCCATCTCTCTGATTTTTTTAAACAGCAAACCAAGCTCACTATTGCCATCAAGAATAAAGGGACTGGGATCACTTCCTACGGGGAATAAGGGACAGGTTACTGGGGCTAAAATGGGTTGCACAGCTGTAGGAAAACCTTGGGGTGCAGATTTTACTCTTCTTGAGGCCACTGTGAAAAAAAAAAAAAAAAAAAAAGAGTCCTAGGAGGCTGGGATCCTGACAATACTTTCAGAAAAATCCATTGTCCCCCCTGCTTCTTCTTCTCCTTTTTCCCTTGGCAGCAGAAGAACATAGGTCTGTGTTAATGGGGGACAGGATTCTCTGTTTACCTGATACCTGCTGTACCCACTGCCTCAAACCAGCTTTGACTGTTTATGACAAAATCAGCATTTCCTGAAGCAGCTTAAATGTCATCATTTTCCTAATAATGAATCTGTGGAATGTTAGGCTCCAGAAATATTGGGAAAGTTGAGTCCTAAGGCAATTTCACAGATGCTTTACTATTAGGTGGTTTGGGTTTTGGTTTTTGTTTTATTTTCTTTTTCTTTTTTAAAAAAGTTTTTATGAGCCATGACTTTAATTTACTTTTTATTATTATTAGTGTGTGTGTGTGTGTATTTTACAAGTCTAAATGACAGTTCAGAGCTCCTGTAGTGTGACCACTTAACTGTACCCCATGCAGATGTATTCTGGTTCATATTTCATAAATCATCATGTTGATACAATGGTGATATGTGTGACATTTTCCTGAGATTCTAACTAAACATCTCATCCAAACTCCATTGACAGTAAGATAAGTCATTCCACAGACTTCTTTTCTACAAATAGCATCCTATAAATATGCTGCATTTCAAAATTTAGGAGGGAATAACAATTTTTTATGCTTCCTTATGGTTTTGGTGTATTTTTATTCATTGGTAATGAGTAATTTGAAGATGATATCTGAAATTAGGATCAGTACATTTTTTGAATCATATATCAATCAACAAAAGGTTCCTTCTTATTAAAGCATGCTAATTCACTAGTATAATTTTTAAAAAATTATTATTATTATGCAGAAATATATTTAAAACAAACATTCAGAATTGGGGTTTTTTTTTAAATAGCTTGACATACTTGACATAACTCATGTCAGTTTTTAACATTTCAGTAGTTTTCAGTGGAAAAAAAAGTGGTTTAAATCTTTCAGCCAACAGGCATCAACTATGCAGTTGATGGTGTTTCTCTGAGAACTCAATATGTACTGATGCTGGGCTGCTAGTGAGAGTCTGCAAACAGGGCTAGTGAACAGAAGAGAGATGGTCTCTGTGCTGCAGAACAATGGCTTTTTAAAAATGTGGGCTGTTGTCACAAGGGAGTGACCAACAGTGCTTTTACAGGGCTACTTGACTTTTGCATATCCGTTGCTGGATGCCGTAATCTGAAATCACAGCATTGTTCAGCAGCCTAATCCTCTTTGTTCTCCTCTAATTTTGCAAGCCCTCAGGCTTTATCTGATTCCCAAAGTAAAGTGCTCACACTTGAAACGCGTCTTTGTTTGCCTTGTTCCTTTTTCTTTTTATACGAAAGCTTTTCTCTGGTTTAGTTGTATTTTGTGTCACAGCTATTTAAATAAAAATAGGAGCAGACAAAGAGACAGAAACAAATGTAAAATAAAACCGTATTTAAAAGATTTCTGCTGTGGAATACAACATTCCTTTAACACAGATGAATATGGTTTCCAAAAAAGCCAGTGGAATCAAGCTAGTGAAAAAATATACTATGTTAAATGGACACGTAATAAAAGCTAGAACCCAGACTCAAGCTACAAAGAATGGAATAAATGACATTTCAAAATCTTCCCATCCAAATGTTTCATTGTGTTTATTCTAAAGACAAAATCACTTGCAACAGTTTTGGAAAAGGTTTTATCAGTAATGTTTTCGTGAGACCTATAGTGGATGAAATGATCCATGCATTTTAATTTAGATTTTGTAGAAAATACAGCACTTTGACATTGCTTCAAAGCCATCTAACACTTTATTTTAGATAAAATATACCATGATACTTAAAAGTATTCTGCGCTTGCGAAAAGCTGTAGCTTCTTCATGGTTTTTGATGCTTGCAACACTGTACTGTATATGCTCTGTCCCTTAGCAGTCCCTGTATCTATAAATCAAGAAGAGAATTAACCTGCGATCAGTACTGCCAAAACAGTTAAAATAAACGTTACAGGCTCAGTGCAAGAGACATGGTATTTACCAGTTCCTGAAGACATTACCTGTAAAAGTAAAGGCTGATTCTACAAACTATGTTAATGCAAGAATATATTAGTAGTAATATGATTTCCTTTCTAGTGTTGTTTAGATGCAATTTTGACCTATGTAATTATAAATTATATATATGGTGAATTTGCTCCTCTTCAGTCGTGGCAAATGTGAACGCTGACCACTAAGAAGGTCACTAACAGTTTTCAAATATGATATTTGCAGACGTACTAGACGACAAGACATCCGAAATGGAGACCCGCTTACCCACTGCTCAGACCTGCAGCATCATGGTGAGTTAGGGGTATGACTGAAATACATTTAATTTGTATGCAATTTACAGACTGCATGTGCAGACTAGGAAGCACATGAATGATTTGTGGATGAAATTGTCTGAAACATCTGGGAAAGATGAATTTAATACATCATTATCCCAATTTAGATGGCTTACAATGGCCTGGATCAGGCACTGAAGACTGTTTTGGTTTGTTTGTTTGTTTTTGTTAGGTTTGTTTGTTTGCTTGTTTGTTTCCTCGAGTTAACAGTTTTAAGCATGTCATTTTTTTCTGCTTCACTTACCTGATAGTACCACACCACCAGGATAGGCATATTATGTCAGAAAATAGTAGTTTCTTCTTCAGAACAGCAAGTATGTACATGTTGCTTCATATAGCTTGCACAGGATGATAAGCAAACACAGAATTAACTACCCTGGATAAATATGGAATGGTCTGTGTTGTAGATGCCACACTAGAAGCCCTGAGGTGGTTTGACCTTGGGTGGGCAACAGGTGCCCACCAAGCCGCTCCATCACTCCTCCTCCTCTCAGTAAGACTGGGGGAAGTAAATAAGATGAAACTCATAGGTTAAGACAAAGGCAGTTTAAAGAAAAGCAAAGGAAGGCCGTGCACACAGAAGTGAAAGAAAACAAAGATTTATTCTCTACTTCCCATCAGCAGGCAATGTCTGGCTTCTTTTCTGGGAAGCAGGGCTCCAAACACATATCAGTTGCTCAGGAGGACAAGCCAATGGCCCTCTTCCCCCCTGTCCCTTTCCCTATCTTTTATTGTTGAGCTGACATCATATGGTATGGAATATCCCTTTGGTCAGTTTGGGTCAGCTATCCCGATTGTGTCCCCTCCCAAGATCTTGTCCACCCCATCCTACTGCAGGGAGAATGTTGAAAAACCAGCTTTGGTGCTGTGTGAGCCCTGCTCAGCCATATCCACAACATGGGTGTGTTATCAACACTTTTCTAGCTCTCAATACAAAGCACAGCACTATGAGAGCTGCTATGGGAAAAATAAACTCCAGCTCAGTCAGACCCAATACAAGCCCTTAAGATCAGGATGTTCCTTGAAGTAGGCCTGTCCCATGTGCTTTCAGCATGGGTTTTCTTTGATATGTTTTGGGTTTGTCTTCTGTTAGTTGTTTCGTTTTCACAGTTTATTGACCAGATCTTCCTTTCTTGAATTGTCTGTCTGATAAACTTCTCACAGTTACTAATTTGTTGCTAAACTCTTCACACAGAAAGTGAAAAATGTCCACTTTGCCATAAGTGAACACTTAGGCAATGCTTCCCTCTGCTGGAAATAAATGATTACTCTTGTTTGTGGTACATCTATCATAACAGTTAAGCCACTGGACAGATTTCTGAGATGAATAAGGAAGAGGTGGCTGAAAATAGAGATACCTCAAAATCCTCATGTCCTTGCAGTCCTTATAATAGCATGACCTTTTTTGTCAGCTGTTATTCACCACCATTGCATTTCAGTAATAGCTTTATCTATCTTCCTTTTTAATAATGTGAAACTCACAGCTAACATTATTATAACTTTTTCTTTTTACTTCTTGATTGTTACTCAGGCCAACCTATTCAGAGGGGGAAAGGGTTTTGAAAATAGCATGAATAAATTGTAGAGTTTTGAGAACCCATGAATGAACAACTAGTTTAGATTTGAACTAGTTAATGTGAACTAGTAGAATGTTCTCAAATTTTGAGTTACATGATATCAAGTAATGCTTATACAGTGCAGACCATCCATATATTGGGGTTGGGATGATATTTTAAGTTCCCAATAGGAAAATTTCACCAGGCTGGATTTTATTACCAGCAGCAGAAGCATGGCTTAGCTTTACCTTTTTATTATCTGTACATTTTACTTATGAGTAAAATTATGATCTGGGCTACCACATGTCCAGTTTTTTAATATTCTCTTGCCCTTGCTAGCTGTGTTTTATACAACTGTAGATCTGTTCTTTATCTTCATAGACAAGAAAAGAATTTCAAAACACTTTGGTTTTTCTTATCTTGCCATATTTGGTAAACATATTTGTCTGAAAAGACATGTTCAGTTCAAAGGGAAGAGAGTAATCCAGCACAATTTTTTCATGACAAAAATCTTGTTGGGAAAAAGCTATTATATGTTACCCCTGATTACAAGGAGCCTTAATAAAGTTTTGTCAAGTTGAGTAGAGCAAGTAAGAGGGAACATGTCACTGAATATTTTAGCTCATGGTGAAATGAAGACTGCATCAGAAAAATCAGTAACTTACAAAAAAATACTGATGGAACACAGTGCTGGGTCCTAGACTTTAAGGATGTGCTGTCAAAATACTTAATGAAAGATTTAGATTGTTCTTGAGAGAAATTTTCTCTAAATTAATTCTGAGTTATGACTATAAAATTATCCTACATTTACTTGTCATTTACATATGATCATTTATTGTAGAGACAGCTGCATGGCTCATGAACTTCCTGTGCCAACTTACTCGGAGTTTTCCTTGATTATGACTATTAGTTTCCTGGACAGGGGTGAAGAATTGGGTTTGTCTATAGCCCAAAATAAGTTCCAGCAATCATTTACTACTTATCTACACATTCTTCTGCAGTAATTGCCAGTTGATTCTTCACATGAACCAACAGGAACAAGAAAAAAACCCACTGTCTTAGTGTTTGATAGAAGTCTGAAGCGATAAAGTATTTAATAAGGTGTAGGTACCTCAGTTACCCTCTTGTGTAAATATATAAGAAGCAGAAAAAATTACTACACAGAAACATTAGATGGAGCTGAGGATCCTTAACTGTACAGGTGTTTGGCCAGGTATTAATGCTTACATTTCTAAGCACAGTCACCTTTGCATTAGCTAAATAACAATTATTTTTAAGCATAAGATAATAGTGTTATCAAGAAATTTATCAAGTTCTGTTTTTGAAGAATTTATAAATGAAAAGGCACCTTCTTTTAGGTGATTTACCCTAGGGGAAACTCAAACAATCACTCTGAATTGAATTTTATAGTGAGATTCATTCATCTGCAAAGCAATCTTGGTATAAGTACTTAGCCTTTCATACTTCTTTGGTTATGTCAGAAATTATGTATTTAAAGGATATTTATCAGGGAAGTAAACTGATACTGCTGTCGGGTTCATTTTGGGAATTACAGCTCTCAGACAGGATTTTGGGTTGAATTTCATAACCAACTTCATGACTTCTATAATTTTCTAATTCCTCCAGCTGCTCTTCTGAACTTCCCAGACTTTCATTCTTCCTTCTAGTCTCTTCAGCTTCTCCCTCAGTCCCAGAGCTACACTCTGATCCTGTAATTACTCTATCACTCTGCTTACTTTCTTGCACTCCACGTGCTCGATATTACATGTACTTTATAGACATTTCTGGGCCTGCCTTCTGCTCCTTTAAATCATGGAAATGAGTTTTGAAGGATTCCTTGCATCCTTCCTCTCTCACTGCATGAGTGTCACCGGTACTATAATTTCTGGACCTGTAAAAAAATTTAACGGGGCTTCTACCACTTTCCATGGTGATCTCTAACACACTAGAATGCCATGATCCAGATTATAAAAAAAACACTCAGAACTTTGAAATTATATCAGAGCACCCACCTTCAAGGTAGTTTCCATGAAAACTTGTGCCTAGCTTCTTAGATATTAAGAATACTTAGAAACTAAAAATGATCAGATGAATGGAACACCTCTCCTAAGAAGAAAGGCTAAGAGAGTTGGAGTTGTTCAGCCTGGAGAACAGAAGGCTCCAGGGAGAATTTATCGTGGCCTGTCAATAGTTAAAGGGGGCCTTTAAGAAAAGAGGGGCATGGAGTTTTTAGAAAAGCCTGTTGTGAGGTTGACTTAATAGCTCTACTTCTGATACAAGTCCACAAAATATGTGATTGCTCATGTTGAAGCTGGGCTATTCTGTAACCATGATTCAAAGATCATGGACCCTGGGATAGAGGAATTGAAATAGAGCATGCATTCTCAAATTAATTTCCTACGTTTCCATCCTTTCTTCTGGAAGTCTGTAAATCTCTGTTTCATAGAAACACATCACTGGACCAGTGACATCTATGTCCCAGGCTACATTCTCTTCCAACTATCTTACCATTCTCTTGCTGCTTTGCTTTCTAATTTATTCTTCCAGTGCTCTCCATCTTCAAGGCCCAAAGCTGCACTGGCATTCTTCATAGGGATGTGGTTTCTGAGAGATGTCATAAAAGTTGTTTCACTGACTTGTTTATATAGCACCCCACTTGCTTGCTGGAAAGGTTCACAATCCAAGGAAAGCAAGTTAACCTATTCCCTATTTGGTGTTAATAGACCATTTGATGCTTTCTTACTGAGAACTGGGCAAGCACCAGTTCCTATGCTGTTCCTGTTCTGTCCCCCACTCCTTCTATTCTCTCTCAGGGCTGCAAGTCATTATGGAAAGACATATGATTGCTGTATCAACATAAACCAAGAGCTCATTTTATTTTTACCTTTGGCTCCGTCATCTAGCAAACAGCCTGTGTTTGCGAAACAACATGGCCAATATGATAAAGGCACAGTGAAAGCAAAAAGAACTTGACAAAAAAAAAATTCTCTGAGAGCATTTTAATTAGACATAATTTCCCTGTTAAAACTTAACCAAAGAAGTTCTTTAAAGGTTTCCAGTGCTAAAGATCAAAAGTGGAAATTGGAAAGAACGACAAATAATGTCAAAGAGACAATAAACCCCATGAGATCAACACAGTGTTAAATAGCTTACCAGCCTCTTCCTCCCCATCTACTCTCCATGACTATTATACCGTTGCAACTTAAGTCCATAACAGCATTTTAAAGAGCTAAGGTGGAGAGTTGAAATATGATGCCTTACAGCCTCCGCGGTATTGGAGAAGAATCAAATGCCATATAAGTCCTATGGCTATATATTTCCAGCAAGTTGATGAATATCTTGAAACATTGTTGTTACAAAAGGAAGTAATTTATTTAACTTTCTCTTTCCCCTCCCATAATGTCTGGTTTATTAACCTCATCACATTTCCATAAATTATATCAATATGAGAGGAAATGATTAATTGAAGATTGTTTCCTCAAAAACATTATTCCTGGTCATTAACAGCTTCACCAAACTGCAGTGCCTTATAATCTAAACACATTACACTACTTTTAAATAGCCTCATGTTTTATTGCTTTGTTCTGAAGCATTATGATCATAGAGCCCAGGAGGCATCATTACAGACATTCTGCAACTACACCCAGAGTTTTTTCACTGCATACAGTTTGCTGTTACAAATTCTTGTCATGTCGTAGATGCTTTCCTTTATGAATAATAATGAGGTTTACACAAAATTTCACAACGAAATTCATTAACTTCACATATTGAAATGTTAACAGCTGTTAGGAATTAAAATACAAAAAATAAAATTAGAAAAAAAAACCCTACCAAAGATCCTTAGAAAGATAACATTGTCAATGGAGATTTTGTAACTGGCATACTGGTATAGGGAAATTTTTGGTTTAAAGTTTTTAACTTTAAACACCTTAAGGGAGCTTAATTTTTAAACAAACAAATTCACTTAGCAATTAAGATTTTTCTTTCCTGGTAATTGTAATTTTTTTTTTTTTCCCTTGCTTTACAGATAACCCAAGTGGCCAAACCCTGGAGGAAAAAATTATATATGGAGTAGAGAATAGCAGCACTTTTCTTGAGTGCAGTCCAAAATCTCAGCGTGCCATAGTCTACTGGCAATTCCAGAAGCAAAATGATGACCGTAAAGAAGAGGTACAGTAGAAAAAATAAAGAGATGCGACAAGTCTTGTCTGTGAAGATATACTTGAACTCGAGTTCTTCCCAGAATAATGTCCAGCAGTATTTTATGTTAGCAGAATTTCTCTGGAATCTTATAATTTCTGTTGTTCTTCACCATATTCTTACTCCTATCACCATAAAATGCCATAAACTTTCTAATGGGTTTTACAGACTATTATGTCAGAAAACATTCCTATCTCTTCCTGGTCAGACTCCTTGCAAAACACACTGGTTTTCCATTAGATATCTCAGAAAAACAAATTTTAACATGCTATATAAGTGCCACCTAAAGCATCATACAAGGATTATGTTGAGCTTAAATATTACAAGGACCTTAAAACTGCCTTTGAAAAAAGTCTAGCTGCATTCTAGTTATACCGTTTGAAAGAAACACAGTCTAACAGCAGCATTTCCTAGTACTACATTCTCTAAGACTTTACTGCAGAGAAGACAGAGACAGAAAGAAAAGGGAACTTTAGTGGACACAAGGGTATAAAAAACTTGTACATTTTTTTTCAGCATAGAAACAAAACCACTGACTTTCCCTGCTTCCATTACACTACTTTATTTTTCTCCTTCTCTTGTCACCAACATTCTTGTGATATTACTCACCCAGGTTCTCAAGTCATCATTACTATCAAGCTAAGTCACACCTGTCATAAGAGAATAATCTACTCTGGTAGTTTGGGAGATCTGGCTAGAAACAAAACCTTGTTTGTTGCATTGAAGTATTTGTAAATATACCCATATTACTCTGAAGCATTTTTTTTTATTTTAAAACCATACGTTAAATACTTCATTACATTAGCAGCTTTAGATATTTTTGCTGTTTGCTTTGTTTGCATAAGTAGTGAGTTAATTATAATTAATTCTTGATGGAGAAACCATCAAACAGGTTTCTGCCCTTTCTGTTTGCAGCAGTGTGTGCATTCAAAGAATGAAATTATAATCTAGATATTAATTATTTCAGAAAAATACAATCTTTTGGACAGATGCTTTTTGAATATTAAAATTTTGAGATTGAATCCTGATTCTTCTTCTAAGTTCTCCACTTATGCAGAACCCACTTCTATGCATAAGGGCTTTTGTAGTAAGGAAAAATAGGAAGATACTTTCCCACAAAGGAAGACTTGACTAAAAGATAATGGTAAATGTGACCTCACTAATATAGCCAAAGGTATCCATGTTGACTCTGCTGATTATAGGCTTTCATATTCTGTAATCTTACCAGCAAGTCCATCTGACAGAGTTGATACAGATCTTTGTTCAGCAGCAGTAGGGACTAAGGAGTAAATTCTTAATCCCCCAAACTCTTTGCTGTACATCAGTTGTTTTTCCAGAGGATTTTTGGCCAAGTTTTACCAGCTGAAAGGGCTTTTGACACTGTCTCCCATAACATCCTCATGGGTAAGCTCAGGAAGTGTGGGTTAGAAGAGCAAACAGTGAGATGGGTTGAGAACTGACAGAACAATAGAGCTCAGAGGGTTGTGATCAGTGGTGCACAGTCCAGCTCATAACCTGTAAGTAGTGGTGTTCCATTTCGGGGTCCAGTCTTATTCAACATCTTCATCAATGACCTGAATAAAGGGATAGAGTGTACCCTCAGTAAGCGAGATCTGGAAAGACTGGAGAGCTGGGCAAAAGCAAACCTAATGAAATTTAACAAAGATAAGTATAGAGTCCTACGCCTGGGGAGGAACAACACCATATACCAGTACAGGTTAGGGGTAGACCCACTGGAAAGCAGCTCCATGGAGAGGGACCTTGACATCCTGGTGGACAATAAGTTATCCATGGAACAGAAATGTGCCCTTTTGGCCAGGAAGGCCAAGGGTATCATGGGGTGCATTAAGAAGAGTGTGGCCAGCAGGTCAAGGGAGGTTCTCTTCCCCTCTGCGCTGCACTAGTGAGACCACAGATGGAGTATTCTTTTCAGTTCTGGTGTCCCCAGTTCAAGAGGAACAGGGAAATACTAGAGAGAGTCCAAGGGAGAGCTACAAAGATGATGAAGGGACAGGAGCATCTCTCTTATGAGGAAAGGCTGAGAGCCCTGGGGCTGTTTAGTCTGGAGAAGAGAAGACTGAGATGGGATCTTATTAATGTTTACAACTATCTGAAGGGTGGGTTTCGAGTAGAAGGGGCCAGTGTCTTTTCAGTGGTGCCCTGTGATAGGATGAGAGCTAATGGTAGCAAGGTGAAACACAGGAAGTTACACCTCAACATGAGGGAAAACTTCACTGTGAGAGTGACAGAGCCTGGAACAGGCTGCCCAGAGAGGTTGTGGAGTCTCCTTCTCTGGAGACTTCCAAGACCCACCTGGATGTGTTCCTGTGTGGCCTGCCCTAGGTGTCCCTGCACTGGCAAGGGGGTTGGACTCAGTGTTCTCCAGAGGTCCCTTCTAACCCCTACCATTATATGATTCTATGAATAATGTTGCAGATATATATGAAAGCTAACTATTGAAATTACCACTTTTTTCCACTACAGATAAAAGTGGATGATCGCATGATCCGGACAGAACAGGGCCTATTGTTACGAAGTCTTCAACGAAGAGACTCTGGTATTTATTTTTGTCATGCTGTGGAGCATGGCTTCATTCAGACTTTGCTCAAAGTGACCCTGGAAGTAATTGATACTGACCACCTGGAAGAGCTGCTCCATAAAGATGATGATGGTGATGTCTCCAAGACCAAGGATGCCACCAATAGCATGACCCCAAATCAAAAGATCTGGTATAGAGACTTCATGCAGTTAATCAATCACCCCAATCTCAACACAATGGATGAGTTCTGTGAGCAGGTTTGGAAAAGAGACCGCAAACAACGCCGGCAAAGGCCTGCCAATGCACAGGTGAATACAAATAAGTGGAAGCACCTACAAGAGAATAAAAAAGGTAGGAACAGGAGGACCCATGAATTTGAGAGGGCACCACGGAGTGTCTGAGCTACATTACCTCTAGGAACCTCATCCAAGTAGAAACTTGTATAGACAGATAACTGGAAAAAAATGCAATATTCATGAACTTTCATGGCATTATGTGGATGTTTACAAGAGTGGAATGTCCAAAAAATTTCCACCAAGTTTAAATAAAATCCATTTCTAACTTTCCTAGTAAGTCTTTCCTTTTTGCTCTGACTCTAAGACCAGAAAGACCAGAGTTCAAGGATGGTAACTCACCCGGACCTAGCTTACTGTTCAAAAAGTTCTGCAAGTGTTCAGCAGGCAAGATTTGCTTTCTCTTTTGCCTGAGATATAAACAAAACGCTGTATTTCATGCTGTCATCTGAAAAAAAAAGGAAAACAAAACCCACCTTCCATCATCAGCACTACCATTTCTAGACTTATATATAAAACTGCATGAACTCATTAAGCTGATGAACATCTAAACACGTGATTGGACACAAGAATTTTGTTCTTGTTTTGTCTACCAGTTCTCCTGTTTATATGTACTAGAAGAGGAAAAACAATACTGAATGAAATTGTTTGTGGAAATCAGAACAACATAAGCCATCCATTATCTGGAAGAACAAAAAATGTGGAGCACACTGGCCTACTACTGATGACTTCTTTCAGCTTTGATCTAAAGATGTATTTTATTAAAACTATAATTTAAATGTACCATGAAAAATATTCAGCAACCATTAGCTCTTTTCTAAAATAGATTAGGCCTTTTGTCTTAAAATATTGTACTTTCTAATTATTGGTTTAGAGGAAAAAAGACAACTTCCAATTATGAACTGCTTTACTCTTTTATTTGGAAACTCTTCCAGGGGAGTTAGTCACACTGCAGTTAACCTCCTCCCCTCTCAGTAATCTATATGACATGTAACTTCAAAACAATTTTAAAACTAAGCTATTTTAACATGAAAGTCACTGTATAGCATGGAAGTCTTCTGCATTCTTCTTTTCTAAATATGGTATTTGAAATTATTAAACTTGTATAATACCTTGCTATAGATTCAACCGATGAAGAGGAGACATTGATTTTCAGTTGTATATTTTTTTTTTTTATTAAGAAAAGTAAATAGGATTAAAATACCCTCTACTAATTACACTCTTGCTTTTTTGGTTCGTAAATATTTGTGAACTCTAATATTTAAATACTGTGGCTCATAGGCTGTCATATATCCATGAGCAAAGCTCATGTTCAGTTTAAGGAATTTTGTTCCCAGCTCAGTGGTAGAAATATGTCCGCACTACTGATTCTCAGTGCTCCATTCTTTCTGTGGGCCAGATTACCAAAATGCAAAGAACAAGCACTAGGCCACATAAATAGTAACCTCAAAGTCAGCTCTCTGTTTTAAAATCTAAGGGACGGTTTTATCTGTGGGCAAAGTCTGCTGCTGTAGAAAATTGATGAAATTCAGCATAAGACTAGTTTATACTAACAGATAATTTGGTCCTGCACTTCTGTCTTATTCTATATACAGGAGAGCAACAGGGTAAACCAAACAATGTAGTTGCACCATAAGTGTCAGTTTAGGGTTATAAGTAGTGGATTTATTCACCTCAGCACAGATGTGCCTTTGGTCCCCAGTTCTATGGCGTCCAGTTCTATTGAGATCATCTTTCTCCAGCCTCCCATATTTTATCTTGGTAGAGTCTGTAAATGACATCATTTCAAGTAATGTCATTGTGGGGAAAATTACTAGAACAAAGTCCTTAGTTTGCTAGAGGAGCTTTTATATAAAAATGTGTCTGTATTAATGACTGATCTGTTTTTTTGTTATTCACTCCAGATTATTTAATTTATCAATCACTACACTATCAAACATCAGACACAATATAACACAACTGCTTTCACAGCTTCTTTCACAACACGTCTCAGTCTTCTTGCCACTCACTAATTCAACTATCTTTCTGATTAGTGAAGCCTTGGCTTCTTGCTTCCATAGCAATTGGATTGTCATTTTAGTCCCTTTTGAATCTTTTGCAGGGGATGAACTTGCAAGATCTTCTGTGATTGAGTTCTTTAGCAAAAAATTCATTGAATAGACCAGGACAATGCTGTAAGGCCATGATTTAGGAAAGCACTTGGGAATGTAGTTTTAAAGGAACTTTAAGTCTCTTTTATGTTGACTCCTATGAACTTTAATATGCCATTAAATTCCCAGGTTTTCTGATGTGCTGAATAGGGATGAATTAAAACATAGGTTCAACTATGTGACTTCCTGTACAGAAATATTATTTTTTTCAGCTCAATTTATGATTAATTTCTGAGCATTGTTGTCAGCTGAATTATTTAATTGTAACCCCAGAACACTCTTAGCCTTTTCTGTAGGGCTATTTTGTACCATGAAGTCATTAGAATCCTCGTTGTTACAAAAGGAAACAGTTTTAAATTAATCTTAGAGAATACAGTGGGAAAAATAGATGTTGATTTCAACAGACCAAAATGATTTTGTTTAGTTTTTTACATATTAACAGAATTGCTATCTAACTTTTTTCTCTACCATGCTCATAGCAACTGGTTCTATAGAAACTTGCTGAAAATATCAAATGAAAACCAACCTCTTTCACCACCCCTGAAGAAGAAACAGATTACATTAAATCAGGATTCTAACATATGTTCTTCTATACAGGGAAAGATAATCCATGGGAACAAAATTACAGAAGTTGCAATGTTTTTACCATAACCTGGCAGTCTAATTGGACAATACAAACTTCAGTTCAGTCATCACTGACAAGAGTAGTCTTGCTTATGTGTTTGTACTTGCTTATATAAATTAGAGGGCAGAAGATCAAGCCAGCAGTGGAGATTTTTGATTTTCAGGTTCATATGATGGGTAATTTAACTTGAGTTAATTTAACTTCAGCATTTAACACTGATAAGAAAATAATTTTTTTTTCAAAGAACATAGGCCTTAATGAATTCATGTAGAGAGAAATGCCCTGCAGCTTCAGTAAAATTCATACCCCTATTTATGTCATTATTGTTTAAAGGTTTGAAGATCAAGGTAAAAACAGTATTTCTGTAAATCATCAATAAAACCCTCTAAACCTCTAGTTACAGACTTTAGAAAAAGTAAGTTAAAAGTTGTGTTTAAGCTGGAGACAAATAAAGGATTTCATTTATAAACAGAAAGATCTATTTTGATTTGGTTTAAGATATTCATTTGCAAGAAACAAAAGTGCATTGAATCTTATTCTTACTTGTCTACACTTTGCACTTGCATGGATCACTGAAGATGGGAATTTGTTCAATTGCTCCTAAAACCTGTACGGTTATGTTAAACTATAACACCTAACTCAGAAAATGTGCATCTTTGCAGAACAGAGTTAAATCTTCATGACCCAATAAAGTCACTATGTAAAAAAATAAATTTAAATTAAATGCATGTGAATGCGCATTTACTGATCCTTTTCATGTATTATTTAGTGAATATCAATGGTATGTGTTTAATAGTTCAGTTTTTGCTACCTACACATTAGCCAGAAGAGATGTAAATATTTTTAACTAGATAAGGAGGTACAGTGTAAAGTACTGTTATCTAGAGGTACTCCATTTCAGTGTGTTTGGCATAATACTAAAATGCAAGATTTTGCCACACAGGTGATAAGGTGGTTTATTTGCTATATCAGTGCCAAAGTTATGCGCTTATTCTTTAAGTGCATTCCTCACTGCGTAGTAAATAATTCGACTTCTGTATTTATCACTTCAATTCAGATGGGAACTAGAAAACTGGAGAGAAAAAAGTGTAATGAAACTGCTGCTGTAAATTATTTCTTTTAGCATGTATTCAGTTGTTAAATAAACATTTCTTCCAAATATTTGAAGTTTGCTGTCTTGAATGTTTACATGGAAATGTGCCCTGTAACCTACATGAGCATATGGAATGCATTGTTGCAAATATAATGCTATCAATGTATATGAGCTCTGTTTACTAGGCCAGAAGGGTTGCTATTCCTGTTAATGGCATTGATTGTTTCTTTTCAGAGACTGCAAACTAATAATGCCTGAAATGAAAGCTGCAAACTTATCTTCAGCCTTATCTTTTGTCACAACTGCATGGGCTTGTGCAGACAAAGACACACATACACCCCACACACACACACCCTGCCCATGAACCAAACTGTAAATCAGCCTGGAAGCCACACAAATGCCATCAAGTTGCTGTACTTGATGAAATTCACACAATGCAATGCTAATGGCTCAGTATAGCTATGCTGCTTCCTTTTGGAAACTGGCTTGCACAGACAGCAAGTATAATAAAGCAAGTTCTGCCTGTTACTTACAAACTCTTGTATCCTTAGGTAAACTTAGCAGCTTTTGGGTGGGTCTATCTAAATGTAATATGCCACAGCACTAAGCATAATGCAAATAGCTTATGAGACAAATGATGCCCTGGAAAGCATGAAGTTTAAATATACCAGACAAGAAGTGGAGAAAAAAAAAGTATTATTTCTGTTTGGCACATAAAGAACCGAAGAAGCAACCAGTAGCACTTAATCCATTCAGCTTTGCCTGTGTTCCCTCCTGTAAAGCAAGGACAAAGATGTCCAGTTCAAAAGGTATTATAAGGATATTTTATGGTTACTACCATCTTCTGAAAATGGAAATAAGCTTTCAGCACAGCTGGGAAACTCAGTGAGATACAAAAGATGCCTGCAAATACAGCAAGAACAGAAGGTATATGGGAAGCTGTGACTCCACTAACTGAAAGACTAGAGTAATTTTTGTATTTTTTATATCTGTCCAGTGTGTAGATTACAAATACAAAGAAAGACTCTGGAAAGCATCTGGATGTAGCTATGCTGTGTCCTTTGCTAGAACTCTCTACAGAGCACAGCTAAACTCATCGTCCTCTGTTACTGCTTTACTACATTGCCAGGAATGTACAGTGTCTAGGGACAACCTTCATTGACACAGAGTGGGAAGAAAGCAGAAACATTTGGGGTTTAATGCTTATTTGTTCTCATATACATACACACACATTTAAACAGCCAGCATTCAGTAAGATGAAATCCCCTTTTCCCTAAAGTATTTGAGGCTCTACATGTAATTCCAGTGCATCTCTGAATAACACGTTTGGCAGCCTGAGCTATAAATTCTTATAAATGTTTCCTTTGTGAAGACTGAAACACACTATTCTGTTTCCTTTCAGGTCACATTCACTGAGCTCCCCATCAAACATAGATTTAATGGGAGGCAAAGTTGTGATAGCTTTTTCCAAAGCCTAAAACAAAAGGACTATTCTCCCCAGAATGCTTAGTAATGGGATACAAGTATATCAGAGTTTTAGTGAATCAGCCAGCTTCTTTGCTCCCCATAAATACTAGTGTAAAAGGTTGGAGGAGCATCATAGAAAAAACTAGAAACTTGTCTGAGATTTTTTTTATCCTGGAATTTATCAAAGGTTGACATTTTGTAGAACTTCTGGATGATCTGAGCTAAATCCCAAAGGTCTAGTGAAACAATTTCCATACTGAAAAAGTTTCACTTAGGTTAAGAAAGCAATTTCCCTTTCTTTCAGAGCATTTTTTCACCTCTTTAGGAAATGGGGCTCCTCTTGCCTCAGTATTAGCCCGGAAAGGTCATTATATAGTTTCTACAGTTATTTTTGAAGGCTAACTTCTTCAACACACATGGGAAACCCTGTGATAACCAAACCGTTCTGTCTCTGTGTCCAGGTGCTCCAGTCAAACTAGCATGCAGTCTACCCTTGCCACATCTGTTAGTACTAGACCTAAAAATGTTCTGATCTCATCAAAAGTGATAAAAACAGGCCTTGATGGGCAGTAAAAAGAATGTCTTCATTGTATTTGAACTATAAGGTACAACACAAGAAGATGTCTGTCAAGGATTTGCAAGGGACAGCAGATTCTTGGACTGGGGGCAGTGAGGGCTCCCAGGGGTGGCAGGACAGGAGGTGGCAGCCAGGGACTGTCCTTCCCAGCCAGGAGCAGAGCAAGCTAGAGGCAGCTGGGGCAGCCCCAGCCCTGGGCTTGAGGCACCTCCCTTGGCATGGAGTTGACCATCAGGCCACAGGTAGACGCAGCTTGGCCCGGCCCATGGGCAGGACTGTGATGGGGCTGGAGCTGGCATCCTACAGTCTCACTGGGGCAGGCACTGATGGCCCTGGGGGATGGAATGGGGTCCTGGGCCATGGGTGGAGGTGGGAAAGACCCAGGAGTGAGAAGGGATATTAGGGCACTCGCATGCATTCAGGCACTGACAGTGGGTCAGTAAATATTGTTATTAATCCAAGAAAATGGGGCCATGTCAGACTAGCCCTTTGAGGCAGAAGGTCTTAGCAAGCAATACAGACACTAATGTGATGATGAAGGCTAAACATACGAAAATCCTCAGCAAAGTTAAGGTGTGTGGGAAGTCCTGCTCCATTCTACTCCATACTGCTACAGTGCTGTCTGGCCATGAGCTGGAGCCTGGTCTTTGCAACTGAAGACGCTCAAACAGTCCATCTTAAATTGTTTTAGATCACCTGAGGCTATTCGTCTTACAAATTTAGGGACAGTTCTCTGCCTTCATAAAGGCTACAATAACCAACTGTACCCCAAAAGTACAACTCTGCTTTAGTTTAATTGACCCAGTTTAGTTGGTGCTGAATAAAAAAAGATAAAATGTACACTTAAATAGTTGTAAATAATTAATGCACACAGGATTATGACCCTTTTTCTTTCAACAAAGAAGACATAAAGAAAAAAAAGAGCTGGGCCTTCACTCTATGTGTGAGCCTGCCATGTCTGTCAGTACACTAACACGTACCATTGAGCTCTGTCTGAGGCACTTTGAACAGGTTTTGAAGGATGAAACTTGTTTCATGTACAGGGCCAATGCTTTCTCAGGCCGCTCCACCTTACAGGCTGGTGTACGTTAAAGCTGATGGTTTGCCCTGGGAACAAAACTCCCTTTTACACCTCTCAACATGGGGTGCTCCTGTGGCCTGTATTACTCTTATGCTTCATACAAATATATTAACTTCTGTGGGAATTTCATGGTCATTTTTTCTTTTAAGTATGTTAGCATGGGTTATGATTGTGGAGAGGCAAATGGAGATGTATGTTTCTGCATCAAAAAAGAATATACAGACTATGGTAATTCTGCTAGATGCAGTGCATCAAGTAAATATCAAATATAATTTGAGTTGAACTTCTCATTTCTAGCTATGAAGCTGCGGGCAGAAGAGGAAAAGAGCAGACAAAAGAAACGCAGACATTTCAGCTATGTTTTGCAATGACCAGTCCCTCAGGCCCTATAGTTTCACAAGTTACTTTTTTCTTGGTTTGTAGCACTACATAGAAAAATGCATTCCTGTAAACTCTGCTTTTGCTGAACAATACCACAATGGATAGCTTAATAAACCAGAACAGACAGACTGTGCAAGTTCCTCCAAAGAAGGCTTAACTTTCCTCTTCTGTTTGTTATTTTATTATTATAGTAGGGCCACTAATGCTCTTTTTTTAGGGTTTTTGTCAGCACTTCTATTATAAGACTGGTTTTAGGATTTTATAGTTTTAGACAAAACTATAATGGTAATTCACTACAGGTTAAAAGTTTTAAATATCAGCTTTTAATTGAGAAATAATTTTAAAGTTCCTAAAAGAAAACTGCTAAACTGTGATTAATTCAGTTTTGAAAACAAATAAAAAATAATTTACACCTTCAGCCATGTCAAGTGGTTGCTTTAGTGTCTATACTGCAATAAAAAATAGAATTAAAAGAGTAAAAAAAAATGCTTGTGTTGTTTTGCATACTAGATAGTTCAAGAGAAATTATCTTTTTTATTTATTTATTCTGTTGTAATTGAAAGTAAGAGGATGCAACTGATCTAGTTAGAGCACTGTGGAATTTTTTTCCGTACTTCCCTTCATTAATCAATCATGTGCACACACCACTCTTATAAACATGGCAATGCTTCTCAAAATCACCAAGTTGTATTTTTTGTCTTTAATACTAACTAGTATATTTAGCTATATCCTCACCCAAATAAACAAAGCTGTGTGCTCTACCACCTTTTTTTCTGACTGGAATCTGTCAAACAGGGTACTGAATTTCCATCCTTGTGCTGTTCACTGTGGCTGAACTTATGAAAGCTAGAAGTCAATGCCAATGTAAAGCAATTGAATATAGTAGGACTTCAGACTATGATAAATATTTCACATCTCTGTGATCTTCACTAACTGAAGGGAGAAGAAATGGTTGAATGTAGAATTACACTATTTAGAGTTAAGTTCACTGTTGCATGTCAGAAAAAATGCAGCTGAAAATGTCTTCTTTGGATACTAAGTGGAACATACATGTGCTCAGCAAATAATGGTGCTTTGTCGCCTAGAAATTCTCCTGTTTGGCATTCTTCTACAATATGATGGCAATTGTACGTGCTGTTGCCTGATAGACTAGCATTTCTGCAAATATTTGCTACTATTGTTAATGCTAAATCCTTTTTTTAGCTGTTGCATCTGGAAGAAGCTGATACCTTAAGTAAGGCTCCAGGGATACTCCCAGGTATGGTGCCCTCACAAATTGAAGTTTTCATATAATTTTCATGTAAATCATGATAAATCTTTCTATGGCCACTAAAAAGTTAGGTTTGAGCTGTGGACAGAAATGAAGAATACTAGAACATAATATCTTTTTATTGATTAAATGATTAAATATTAATATTCATAGGAAATAAGAGCACAAAATGGCAGTCTCTATTCAGGTCTCATTGTCTTCTATAATTTTATTTAATTTTCAAATCTAGGTATTTAAACACATTATTTCCTATTTTGTCATTGGCATGAAAATTATTTCTATTACAGCCATCAAACACTTCTGAATTCTTTGTAAGGCAATTGAGCATACCCTCCACTAAGAAGAGAAATGTTTATTAAGGCCATAAAGTGGAATGTATAAGTGCTGGACCTCATCTCTTACACTAGTTTGGTCAGTTAGATTTATGTTGTAAAACCAGCAGATATATCACAAGGAGGTAATAGGATCTGTTGATGAATGATTATTCATTGTCCCAAGGCAAGACAGCATTCTAGTATTACACAGAATCACAGAATGATAGGGTCTGTAAGGGACCTCTGGACATCATCTAGTCCAACCCCCCCCGACAAGGCACATGTACATAGAGAAGGTTGCACAGGAATGTGCCAAGGTGGGTTTTGAATGTCTCCAGAGATGGAGACTCCACCAGTTCTCTGGGCAGCCTGTTGCAGTGCTCTGTCACCCTCAAAGTAAAGTTCCTCCTCATGTTTAGCTGGAACTTCATATGTGCAAGTTTGTTACCTTTTGTCCTGTCACTGAGCACCACTGAAAAAAAGACTGGTCCCATCGTCCTGACACTCATTCTTTAAGTATCTATAAGTATTTATAAGATCCCCCTTAGTCTTCTCCAGACTAAAAAAAACTAACTCCCTCAGCCCTTCCTCATAAAAGAGATGTTCTAGTCCCTTAAATATCCTTGTAGCGCCTTGCTGCACACTCTCCAGAAGTTCCCTGTCTATTTTGAACCAGAGAGCCCAGAACTCCAGATGTAAGCCTCACCAGGGCAGAGTAGAGGGGGAGGATAACCTCCTTCGACCTGCTTGCCACATGCTTCTTGATGCACCCCAGGATGCCATTGGCCTTCTTGGCCACAAGGGCACATTGTTGGCTTATAGTCATCCTGTTGTCCACCAGGACTCCCAGGTCTTTTTCCACAGAGCTGCTTTCCAGCAGGTCAGCCCCTCATCTGTACTGATACATGGGGTTATTTCTCCCTAAGTGCAGTGCCCTACACTTATGCTTGTTGAATTTCATAAAGTTCCTCTCAGCCCAACTCTCCAATCTGTCCATATCTTGCTGAATGGCAGCACAGCCCTCTGGTGTGTCAGCCACTCCTCACAGTTTTGTGTCAGCAAATTTGCTAAGGATACATTCTATCCCTTCATCCAGGTCATTGATGAATATCTTGAACAGAACTTGAACCAGCATTGACCCCCGAGGGACATTATTTTTTATGGGCCTCCAACTAGACTGTGTGCCACTAATCACAACCTTCTGAGCTCTATCTTCCCCCTCTCCCTCCCCCTTAGACTGCCTACTCAAAGTGGAACTTAGTTTAGCAGTGCCAAAAAACTGCGTTACCTAGTATTTCAGTGAATCCTAGCAGGTAGATGTACCTGAATGAAGTCTGCCATATTTTATCACTGTCACTCCTTTGAGCTAATATTTTACCCCAACACCAGAGATCTCCAGAGGGATTTATCCTAGTTATCACAATAGTATTAGAACTACAGTGCTTGGAAATTCCACCATTATTTTTAATGGAAGGGGATGAAGCCAGGGTTTGTATTTCCTGACATAAGTCACTAAAAGCAACAGCTTGAGGCATTCAGACAAGGCCAGGCCCTGTATGGAAACCTGTTTTTGTAGTGACTGAGTAGAAGGAATTGTAGAAACAGAGTGGTGCATAATTATTACCATGAAGATACTATACATAGGAACATGTTTTAGCCCCTATTTTGCATTTGACTTTTAGGTATAACATCAAGGAATGTTAATTTAATCTCACTACTTGTTTTACATAAAAGTTTTCATTTATTTTCTACATCTACTGGGTGGAGTGGCTGACGCACCGGCAGGCTGTGCTGCGATTCAGCAAGACTTGGACAGGCTGGAGGGTTGGGCAGGAAGAAATTTAATGAAATTCAACAAGGGCAAGTGTAGAGTCTTGCATCTGGGAAAGAACAACCCCAGGTATCAGTACAGGTTGGGGATTGATCTGTTGGAAGGCAGCAAAGAGGAAAAGGATCTGGGGGTCCTAGTTGATGGGAGGCTGACCATGAGCCAGCAATGTGCTCTTGTGGCCAAGAGGGCCAATGCCATTCTGGGGTGTATTAAAAGGGGTGTGGCTAGTAGGTCAAGAGAGGTTCTCCTGCCCCTCTACTCTGCCCTGGTAAGGCTGCATTTGGACTACTGTGTCCAGTTCTGGGCCCCCCTGTTCAAGAGGGACATAGAATTGCTTGAGAAAGTCCAGAGAAGAGCCGCAGAGATGATTAAGGGAGTGGAGCATCTCTCTTATGAGGAAAGACTAAAGGAGCTGGGGCTCTTTAGCTTGGAGAAAAGGAGACTGAGGGGTGTTTATGTTTATAAATACATAAAGGGTGAGTGCCAGGGGGATGGAGCCAGGCTCTTCATCTCTTCTGTGATGCCTGATGACAGGACAAGGTGCAATGGGTAGAAGCTGAGGCATAGGAAGTTCCATGTAAACATGAGGAGGAGCACTGGAAGAGGCTGCCCAGGGGGGTTGTGGAGTCTCCCTCTCTGGAGATATTCAAAACCCGCTTGGACATGTTCCTGTGTGATCTGGTATAGGTGATCCTGCTGTGGCAGGGGGGTTGGACTGGATGATCTTTCGAGTTCCCTTCCAGCCCCTTACATTCTGTGATTCTGTGATTCTGTGATCTAGAATTATGTCAGTTTTTTGTCACTTGGAATAGTGAGTGACAACACTTTCAACACCACACAATGACTTTCCAGATTTCTGCAGTAGATTTTGATGTTTGAAATGCACTTTCAGGGAAGAAAAAAAAATCCATGCCCAAAAAAACCCAACCAACTAAATAGAACTGTCAGATTTTCATATAAACACCTCTAGGGGGTATAAACTTATAGTATTACCAAGAAGGATATTTTCACATCATAAAAAAGAGCTCAACCTACATTTTAAGTCAACTGTATTGAGTTTAGGTTTTCTTTTTTCAGCATCTTTTCTCAAATGGTCTTTTATAGGAATGGATTAATATAAAAACTGCAATCATGGCTTACAAAATCGATGTGTGTCATTCAGTTCCATATTTCAGAAGACAAGAAGTACTAGTTGCCTTCAAGGTGTAAAGAGTTCTTCAGTCAGCGGTAATGGTACTACCTTCTCACAGGGGGATTTTGTTCCTAGGGATCATTACTTAAAAGATACTGTATACTTTATGTATTTAAAGACAGGTTTTTTTCTTCTTGAGAAATGAGGAAGAAGTTGTTTGGAAGCATTCAGGGCTGCTTATTCAATTAAAGGTCGATATAATCATAATAGAGCATTGGGAGGCTGAAATAAATCTGCAACACATTTATTAACTTGCAGGTTACTGCCAAGATACTGTAAACTGAGGTTTCCTCATGCTTGACTGGATATCTTTCTGGATAACATGGTAAAATTCTGTATTATTTCTATGAAGTATATGTGTCTTTATTTCATCTTGTGCTCATGGGATCCCTGACTCAAGGACCAGTTAGGGGTCTAGTGAATCCTACCAGAAGAAAGAAAGAAGTAAGGAGAGGGTAGAACTGAAATAGAATATGGTAGGAAAGCATTAGTCATGAGTTGCATGTGCTATGAGTGGACATGAAGGTCATTAGACAACTGATTTCAGTTCTTGGAGAAAGGAATCTACCATGACATCAACAGGCTGGAGAATTGGGTTAACATGAACCTCATGAACTTCAACAAGGAGAAGCACAAAGTCCATATTTTATTGTTTATTTTCAGTAGTTATTTTGTTTTCAAATAAGAAGCAGATTTTCCAAAGTATGATATGGAAGAATACTCTTTTGCTATGTGTAGAGCATCAGTAAATAACACTAATTTCATAAGATCTCTTATTTTCTTAGAACCTTCTTATTTTCTCCATCATCTACTAAATATGATGGAGAGTGGCCTAGCAATGACCTCTGCCAGCTCCCTCAGCATCTGCGGGTGCATCCAATCAGGACCCATGGATTTATGGATGTACAGATTGCTTAATTGGTCCCTAATCCAGTTGTTATCAACCAAGGCAAACTCCTCCTTTATCCTGACTTCCTCTGGGGCCTCAGGGGTCTGGAACTCCTGAGGACAGCCTCCAGCAGCACAGAGAGACAAAGAAGGCATGCAGTAACTCTGCCTTCTTCATATCCCCTTTCTTTCATGTATCTAGTCTAAAGCTACCCTCTTTCAGTGAAAAAAATTACTCCTCACCCTATCACTACACTGTCTGATAAAGGGTCCTACCCCATCTTTCCTGAAGGCCCTCTTTGATTACTGGAAGGTTGCTACAAGGTCTTCCTGGAGCCTTCTCTGGGATAAACAACCTCTCTAAGTCTGTTCTCATAGGGCAGGTGTTCCAGTCCCCTGATCATCTTTGTGGCCCTCCTCTGGACCCACCTGGGTCCACTGCTTTCGCACGCTGGGGACCCCAGAGCTGAAGACAATACTCCAGGTGGGGTCTCATGAGAATGGAGTAAAGTGGGAGAATCTTCTCATGCAACCTGCTGGTCACACTTGTTTTGATGCAGCTAAGTATGTGATTGGATTTCTAGGCTGCAAGCACACACTGCCAGCTCATATTCTGCACACACTGCCAGCTCATATTCTGCACACACTGCCAGCTCATATTCTGTTCTTCATCCACATGGCTCAGGATTGCCCCAACCCATGTACAGGACCTTCCTCTTGGCCATGTTGAACTTTATGAGCTTTGCACAGTCCCACCTTTCAAGCCTGTCAAAGGCCCTCTGAGTAACATCTCATCCAGCATGTTGACCACACCACAGAGCTTGATGCCAGTTGCAAACATGCTGAGGGTGTACTTGATTCCACCCTCCATGTTGTTGACAAAGACATTAAAAAACACTGGTCTCAGCACTGACCCCTGAGGAACGTCACTTGTCACTGGTCTCTGCTTGGACATCAAGCCATTTTGAAGTTTGCATTCTGTCTGCCTGATATTCTCAATGTATTTCTGCTTAGATTAAATGACAGTTTGGTTCTTGTTTTAACATTCATAGCATTTATTGCAGTTCAACAACTGTTCTGCTTCAAAGCAAATAATCTGATCTTTGAATATAAAATTTTAAGGTACACTCTATGCCTCCACATTGAGAAGTATTTTTCAGGTAAACAGATCAGACTAATAAATACAAATATTCTGCTGCATAGGGATTCCATTTACAAGGTTCCTTATTTGTAAATGAGGAAAAAATCTGTATAAATATCAGATATTAAAAAGTTAATGTTCCTTAAAGAGGTATCTAAAACTGATATGTAGCATTCACTGATATTTGTTCTTTACTGGTGTATTTTTTAAGATTATAGAAAGACTTATGAACTATGATATTAAGTCATACAATACACAAATAAGAAGATGACCTGTACCAAAAGTTCGATTACGGCCTAAAACAAGAAAATGCATGTCAATATAGCAGTCAGCTGGGAGGAAGCACCAAACAATACTGATATACGAATGATTAGTCTAATAAGCAACTGTTTTAGCAAAACAGCTACTCAACTATTGCTGAGGATTGTCATACGAAATGAGAAAAGTGCCAAAGACATAGTCACTGAAGACTGTGTGAAAAAAACAATTGCACAGCTGAACTCTGTAGAACAATGAAAAAAAAAAAATAGACATATACTTCTATTATTACCCATTTTATTTTTATGTGCATCATGGGAAACCAATTATGATGACAGCTGTGATACATCTTCATTAAAAATTGTACTGATTATCACTTGTTTCAGATAACCCATATGAGAAATAGCTAGAAAGAAAAATATACTTGATTCTACATGCACAGTACAGCCTAGTGTCTTGCTAATTCACTGTAGCAGCTCTTTAAAAACAACTGAATTCAGTGAATAATCAAAGGAATCTATATTGATAAGAAACAACTTTGTTTCTAGAAATATGATTTGTATCCACAGAAGGATCAGGATTATTTTAATTTGTTTCTTATATGCATTGCTCTGTCTACCTAAGTAACTTTCAAAATACCTCAGGACTTTGTTGTTTAGTATACAGACTTCTGCCATCCATGGTGGTGGTGAAGGTTGCAGTGGATGTCAGTGTATATATGTGAACATTTAATGCATTGCCCACAGTCAGAATGCAGCATTGTAGTGAAGTAACAGATGACTGGAAGAGGAAAGACATCTTTATATATTTGAAACCACAGTAATTATTTATCTTGTCATTTATTCATAACTATTAGATTAAAAGTACCTCTTTCATAAAAAGTCCACCATATTTTTTTTCTAATAAATTGAAGGATTATTTATTAGATCTTATTAAACATTAACCTTTTTAATGTATTATAGAGACAGCTAAAGTCTTTTGTTTTTCTTACTCTTCTTTAAAGAATGGTCTTCCATTTAGTGGGCTCATCTGAATATTACAAGAAATGACACAACTCTTTGTAGAGAAAGACTAATCAGCTGAAAAATCACTTTTCTAACCACTGGGATGGTGGTTCACAGTACCCCTAGAACTGCAGACAATTTGGGGCTTAAAGTTATTAAATATTGACAGCATTAACAGAGCTGAATTTTGATTAATTATAAACAATCATAACAAAATTCTCAGACATATAATCAGAATGTGACTTGATCTATAAAAGCCCTTAGATACCCTATATTGTCACATCTTCATTAACAGTTTTCTTTCTTCCTCATCACACGTGTAGGAAATAGTGCTCTCACTGTTCTACAGTTGAGAACTCAGGCCAAGGATAAACAGTGTCTGGATAACATTACCTGACTGCCTCAATCAGAACATGAACCCAGCTTTCCCAAGTTTGAAACCACAAGACTGCCTGTCCTTCCTAAAAAAAAAAACAAAAAACAAAACTTGGAATATGTATTTCCACATGCTTTGTGTTTGTATTACCCCAGAATCATTCACAAAATATATGACATCTACAAAATAATCCAAATTCCTTACCACAGTTTCTGTCTGATATGAAACTGGTGGCTTTTTTGGTATATAATATAACCTTTTAATTTTAATTTTTTTTTTTTTTCATATTCTCACTCATTTTAAAACATATCTTGTTCCATAGCAGAGATTATATGTGGTATGAGTTCAAGCCAGCTCTGTTTAAACTACACAGTATCTTTCAAACATATGAAATATATTTCATCAACTATCTGGGAAATACGATTTTTCCATATGGGTTAGTTTTCACATAAGGGAGTTCAGTGTTTCTATGGAGAACATAATATGCTCAGACAAATATAATAGGTAAAGAGTTGCAAACCACAGAGTGGAAGAAGCAGGTGTCCAGCTGAATTTTCACATAGGAAGGTCCTGAAGGTCACTGGTGCTGATGAGGTCTCAGAGATTCCCAAATCCTCATAAAGCTATTATTTCCTTTCCCAATACACTAATCTCCTACTGCTCTTGATAATACAGTGACTTGGTAAATAAGGACTGTTTTTTCCCTTTTGTTTGTAAGAAGCATACTACAATGACAACAATTTTCTGAATTACTATTTATTAGGGTAAAACAAGAGTATTCACAAAGGTCATCACCCAGAAGAATATTCATTCATTGATGTATCAGTATTTGTCTTCCTGCTGTCAGACTAGAATCTCTAGAGAACAAAATAATGGCAGTAGAATTTACAGACAGGTATGACTTTCCCCACTTTCATAAAATGGGAGCATAGACAATTTGATATCTTTGTCCGGCAGAGAAATGAGTGTTGTCAGTCCACTATAAAGGGAATACTTGATGGTCACTTCCTTCTGCATTCCATTTCCCACAAAGTGATGGCTTCCATCCAGAGTAGTTGGATGATCTTTGTCAGTTATATTTTATTCTCTCTTACCTTTCTTTCTGTTTATATGATTCAGTTTTGGTTATGATTCACAAGAGCAATTTGATTGGTGTTTTCCTCCACCTTGAGTACTTTTTGTAAATTATCCTTCACCTCCTGATGTCCTCAGCTCCCTTCAATTAAGGATTGTTTCTACAAAAGAGAATGCAATCACCACACGGAATTATCTGAGTGAAAGGAATCCTGGATACAAATAAAATAATCTTTTATGATCACTTTAGTACTGTTGTTTCTCATTCTTAATGCAGCAGTCTTGGAATAGCTTGTGAAGATTAATGAATATTAAACTTACTTTGTTAGTTGAGCATTGTTAATATTACTGGTTTGGGGGTTCATAGAGGTAATATATTAAGAACACTGTACAGAAGTACAGTGGTTTCAGTTAACAGCATAGCAATTCGGCAGACTCTGATGTTTTCAGATTGAGGCTTTGGTAAATCTGCATCTGGGTTTTCACAGTAAAAATTGGCTGATGGGCAGAACAGGAATATATTTTCTCACATATAATCAGATAACACACATCCCTCCAGAAGTATTGCTCTTTGAAAGTAAGATGAGCAGAAACTCACATCTCATATCAACTGGAATGTGAGAAATCACAGTCAGGGACACTGTTGGAGAAGAGGGAGCAGCTCCCAGTTATAAAAAACAGGAAGATATTATGGTAAATATCTCATGCATTAGCTGAAGATGCATGCAATTCACACCACAGTCTGTTGTTAAGAAATTCTGCTGTTGAGCAGCTATAAATGACTATGAATGAAAGTACAACATCAGGTTAAAAAATACTATCAGCCTCAAATCAGAAATGAGATGAAGTGGAACAGATTGGCAACCACATCCCTGAACGTGAGGAAGCTTAGTCGATGAGGGCCTTTGTTTTGTGTTGGCAGGACTCAAGAAAGGTGTAAGAAGGTGTTTTCTGGTTTAGAATAGTTATTCACTTCCACATTTTGTTACAGGCTGGGAATAGTTATCGCCCTTTCACATAAAAACAACCAAAACAAATTAACAAAAAAATTACAGATATTTCACTTAGTTAAACAGTGGAAGCAGTAATAAATTGTACCACATACAGAGGTACATGTCTTTGCTCAACACAACAGCATATTAATGACATCTTATGAGGAAGAATCAGGGGGGAAACAAAAAGTTAGAAAAGCAGAAAAAGCAAAATAATAAAAAAATATGTTTAAAAAAAATACTCAGAATGTGACTCTGAGAAATTTTATCAGAAAAACTAACTGATTTTAGTGCCTGGAAGTAAGTTAAATATTTAAGCAAAATTGTTGTGGTTGTGTTGCTGTTTCTAGTTATTTAACTCCTGTTAATTTGAGAAAGCAAAAGAAGGAAAAAACAGAATGAAAAACAGAAAGAAAAAAAAAGAAAAAGAGAAAGAAGAAAGAAAAAGAAGAAAATAAAAAGAAGAGAAGAAAAAAGAAAGAAAAGGAAAAAGAAAAGAAAAGAAAAGAAAAGAAAAGAAAAGAAAAGAAAAGAAAAGAAAAGAAAAGAAAAGAAAAGAAAAG
>JAAGNO010002456.1:0-23982 GCA_033439905.1 Ceryle rudis
TTGAATGTCACACATTGTCTCCTCTGATACTAAAATTTAAAAATACATTTTCTGTGTTTATTTTTCATGAGATAATTTCCTTCTACAGCAATTTTATGGAAGCTTAATACTAGCTGTCATTTATTAAGATGATTCAATATGGTAAAGTGTGTGATTTTTTTTTATAAGATCATTCTTTTCTATATTTTTTAAGATGCTAAAGTGTATGCATTTATTTTCCAAATAAAAATTTGTTTATTTTCCAGAATGTCAGAAATATTTCTACATTTGGAAATTTTAAATTTTGGTATGGCTTGATTTACAAAAAATTTTTAAAATGTGTTAGGGAAGAAAGAGCTTTTTCAAGCTTAGGAAATACCTGAATTAAAGTAGTATGTTCAGTGTCAACCTGTTTGTGTTTGCACATAATAAAATGGTCTTTGAAGCATGGTACCTATTTGGATGATGAATGAAAAAGAACTGCATCCACAGGTAAGATTTTTCTTCCAAGAACTTTGTATTTTCATCCCTTTTTGAAATAAAAATGTTACTTACCTCACCTTACTTTCCCCAAAAGACTAAGTATAGGGATAGGAGGAGAAAATGACTGTGAAAATATCAGAGAAGATATTGCCTTGAGTTAGATGAGACCATTCTGTCATTTATGACTAAATTATCACCATGAGGAAAACCACACTTTCCCCCTTATTTTAATAACTTAGGTTTTCTGAATATATTTTATACACCCTGAAATACCTGGTCCTCAGAATTGCTGAACAGCCTGTTCTGCCTACTGTAATCAACATGAAATTACCAAATGCTTCATTATTCAAAGAATTTTAAAGGTCAACTAGTCCAATGCCTTCAAGTACCTTCAAGTACTGAAAGACCTCAACAAGGCTTCCCCAAAGCCTTCTCTTCTCCAGGCTCAACAACCCAAATACTCTCAGCCTTTCTTCATGGTAGAGATGTTCCAGTCCTGTGATCTTTTTCATGGTTCTCTTCTGGACCACCTCCAGCAGGTTCATGTCTTTCCTCTACTGAATCATTAAGACAGATTTTTTTTGTAACACCAAGACTGTATAAAATCAAGAGATTAACATCAGCAGAGACAAGAAAAGAGGCCAGGAAAAAAATGAAGTTTGAATGAGGTTTTATGATAACTCCAAGTGCATTTCCTGAGTTTGTTTTACCCTATTTTCTGATAACCAATTCATGATTTTCACTAGTCCATATACACATCAGAGTAAAAGGACAATATAATTTATTTAATCTTCCTCTCTGACAAAACAAACTTATTATAAAATGGAGGCTTAAATGAATTAAATGGAAAACAAAACGCATACAAACCAACAATAATAAGTATAGAGTCTTACTGCTGGGGAGGAACATTACGCACCAGTACAGGGTAGGGGTTGACCTGATAGAAAGCAGCTCGATGAAAAATGATGCTGGAGTCCTAGTGGACAATAAGTTATCCACGGAACAACAATGTGCCCTTGTGGCCAGGAAGGCCAATGGTATCCTGTGGTGCATAAAGACGAGTGTGTCCAGCAGGTCAAGGGTGGTTCTTCTCCCTCTCTACTCTGCCCTAGTGAGATCACATCTGTAGTACTGTGTCCAGGCCTGGTCTTCCCAGTTCAAGAGGGACAGGGAAATACTACAGAGAGTCTAACAAAGAGCTATGAGGATGATTAAGGGACTAAAGCATCTCTCTTATGAGGAAAGGCTGAGAGACCTGTGTCTGTTTAGTCTGGAGAAGAGAAGACTGAGGGGAGATCTTATTAATGTTTACAAATATCTGAAGGGTGAATGTCAAGTAGAAGGGGCCTGTCTATTTTCAGTGGTGCCCTGTGATAGGACAAGGGGCAATGGTCACAAACTGGAAGACAGGAAGTTCCACCTGAACATGAGGAAGAACTTCCTTACTGTGAGGGTGACGGAGCACTGGAACAGACTGCCAAAGAGGTTGTGGAGTTTCCTTCTCTAGAGACTTTTGCCTGGATATGTTCCTTTGTGGCCTGCTCTGGGTGATACTGCTCTGGCAGGGGGTTGGACTCGATGATCTCCAGATGTCCATTCCAACCCTTATTCTATGAATCGGTGATTCTCTGACCACAAATATTGTGGCTCCAGAAGTACATATGATGTATTTCATCACAGGACAGTGTAGAAAGTGAAATAGCTGAACAACTGGAGTTCCAGAGACCCTGAACAGATCCTTTATAGGGTAACATTGACTGCAGCCTTGAAATCTTTAGAGCAATTTGTGACCGTGTTAGCAGGATTATGACAGATGACACCGACTGATTTCAGGGAAGGAATGGGAAGAAATTCAAAATTAGTGGAGTTCTGCTTTCAGAATGAGATGAGGCATGAATTACCTCTCATTATTGTATATAACAGCAGTGATTCTTGTTGACAAGGGAAGAAAGAAAAAGAAAACAAAAGATGTCAAAGTGGAAAGGCATCTGCTTATAGTTGTGTGTATGGGGTGGTTGTGTTGGTTTTTTTTAAATCATCACTCAGATGGCCACAGACAGTGAGAGAAAAAGAGTGAGTGGCAAAATGAAGACATTATTTGTCTGTGTCAATATTTTTGCTAGCAGGATTTCAATCAAATCTGATTATACAGCAAAAAATAAATAGAAAAGATAAGGTTGAAATGATTATTTGCACGATGTGTAATGCAGTAGAAATTACAGCCCCATTGTGCCAGATCCTGAATGTGAGCAAACATGTCATCTGTTATGAAGAGATTATAATAACATAAGCACAAAAGAGGTGTTTAATGTGGAAGAAAAGTAGAAAAATTTATACACAAGTGACAAAGTGATCTAACCAAAACTGTAGAAGTCCTGTGCAATTTAATTCTACAGTTTGAATCCCAAACCACCCTGTTGCTCTGAACACTTAAACATTTCTCTAAATAACACCTAAGAACAAGAGTTAAAGGGAAATTGTATAGCAAGGGTGTACACTTTTACTTATTTCCTTATTTAGGTTTTTTTTTTCCTCTGGAGTGGTAAGTATTCAATGAGCAATTTTTAGTCTGCTTGGTATGCTAGATTTGATGTGTTGTGACTGCCTGTGATATTTGCATGCTTCTACTACATTCAAATGTGTTTCCATAACACATATTTCTTACTTCCATAATGCAGCTGATAAAATATTTTGGTTCTGTTATAAATCAGTGTATGTTAGAAGCACTGACATTGCTAAATATTTTCAAATGAGATGTGGTTTGTCTTTTTGAATGAATGACTGGTTATCTTAGCTAAAATTAAAACCACTCTGCTGTTGCAGCTGCCTGTTAGCAGCAGGCATATTCTTGTCTATTTGACAAGGACTTGTTTTGAACAGCTAAGGTTACAGACCATGTTTGTAATATATTTCCTGACATGCACACCAGATTTCCTCTTTCCATTTCTTCAAATTCTTTTTCACATAAGTTTTATATTCATTGCTCATTCATCCTTTCCACTACAGCTGCCCTTTTCTGTCCATTTTGCCACCCTTCTCTGCCCATACATACAGATGCCTGCAAATGTTCATTCAGCCTGCTAGTGTCCTGAGTTGCCCATAAATATCACTGTTAGTGTTGAACAATGTTTAAGCATCTGCTTCCTCGGTGATGTTTATTTGTCAGGATGCAGAACTGACCTATGTAGCTTCCAGATCAGAAATAACTTGCATTTGGCAAACATAACATACAGTGATAGAAAAAGTACATTAATAGAGCATATTTACCAAATCCTGATCAGGTACGTTTTTGATAGAGAGAATAATCTTGGAATCACTGAAGAACTTAGACAAGTGGCAAGTTTTGAAAGCTTAGTACTACGAAAAATTGTGGTTCGTTGCAGTTTGCCAGTTTCTGGAGGTGAGACACAATTCTGATAAATTCCCTTGTTCTTTAATAGGATTTGTAGATTGAAGTCTTGCTTTTATTATTTTCTGTTCCTTCAAAACTTATGAAGGCAGAAGACATCAGTATCTGGGGGCAGATAGTGTTCAGAAATGAGTAGAGTCATTTGAGGTCTGCCATTCCAGTGAAAGGAACAGGCTGAGAAGAAATTGAGGCTAAATCCAATACCATGACTATTGGGCAAGATATTTGGGCTTTCCTTGTATTTTTGCAGAAGGATGTTGGGGGCAATCAAATGAGTATGCAGTACAGTAATCAGGAGCCAGGAGCTTGCCTTTCAACATAGCACAGGTAATTCAGTGCTCGCTGGATGGACACAATGGGTGCTCAGAGTTTGGGATGGCCATCCTGCCTATCTGATTTACAAGGTGGAGATGGTAAGGGTCTCTCCTAGTAATAAATATATACAAACCTGATTCTGCAAAAAATGCATAAGAAATTTCATTGGGGAGGAGATGGAGGAACCAAAATCCCTAACACATGTCATGAAGAAGGTTTAATTATCTTGTCTTTTATACAAAAGTAAGGAAGAAAGAGGCACTTTTTTAGTTGCTTCTCATTGAGACCTCCAAAGCAATACTGAACTAATAGACTGAAGACATTTTTCTCTATACCCCTCTCAAAACAATATAACTGAGACATAAAGAGTACAGTTTTCACTGAGCCAGGAGTAGTCATCCAGATTCAGTATGATTTTTGAATCCTGATAGTTTCATTACCTGAAAGAGAGGAGATTTGGCTCACAGTCTTAATCTATCAGAAAACCGCATTGCCTTTGGCAATGTTTCAATAAACTGGAGATGTCTGAATGAAAAATTTCTGACTCAATAAGATAGTTACTATTCTCCCCCTCAGGAGGAAAATGAGCCTTGATTTTGTTTCTGTGGACTAGTCATGGCCTGGAATACCAATAAATTTGAGCCCTTTGGAGGCCTACCTTCTGGATCCCAGTCAGGGATTGCAATAGACGTATGTTGAGAAGTTCAGGATTTTTAAGCCTCTGAAACTGTGGGTTTTTTAGAGGGATACATCTAAGGAGTAATACTTCATTTTCACACTTTAAGTGCTGTAATCATTTAGGTTCTTCTATGGGGTCTTTTCATAGAAGTTCAAGAGTAAATAGTGAATCTAGTTTAAGCCACAGCTAGTTAAAACTTTTAATACAAGTTTTTGGGTATCATCAGATTCTTCCTGTTTTCTCAGAAACAGAAGAGTAGTTAAGTGAAGTACCTAAACTACCATATAGAAACTGATCTCTTTATTGAATATCTTGTGCTAATTATTCTTAATTTTCACTAAGTTTGTGAACTTTCAGTTCTTGTTACTCTAAATCAGTCAAACTTATTTCTTTTCTAAATAATAATAATAAAAACAATTGACATACTCATTAAGAAGATAAACTCTGTCTTTAAATTTGTTCAAATTTTAGCTGAAATGTTATTAACCTATATAATCTATATAATAACAGCTGTCAGTTAAATTCAACATCAATTTAGATCTACAATTATATCTAAAAATATAAGGAAAATTAAGTACTCTTAACTTTTGTTGTAAGATAAAAATAAAATACATTCCAAAATAAAAAATGCTTCATATCACACTCAGTAGATAAGACATTTCATCAGTGTCCTGAAAGCAAGGATGACTTTGTGAAACAATCTGGCAGAACAAGCTGGATCTTACCCAAGACGGTGGACTGTCACCCATTCCATTGGTATTAGTCCAATTCATTTTGAAAAACTGCATTCCATAAAAATATGACCTTTCCAAAGCTATGCACTTAACTTGTGTGGATGAGGTTTTTGTAATGATTCTGGGGGCAAATAGTAAATTGTTTTTCATGTGTGTGTGTGAAATATATGATAATTTGTCAGATTCCAGACATTAGCATGTCAGTCACATAGTCAGACATATTTATATAAAATTTCTCTATCTTGAACAAATATATCCCACAGAATTGATACTGCAGAATTTTTGTGATATGGACTGTTTTACATATATGCCTTATTAATACATGAAACTCATATACTCAGCCATTTGGGGTGCTTCTAAGCATCAGTGATATTTTAAGAAATGCAGCATTATTTTTAGTATCTTCCAAAAGATTTTATGCTTTATGCATTCATATATATGTAGCTTTTTACATTTTAACTTTATTAATAGCATACATTGAAAAAAAAAAACAAAAAAAAAAAAAACCAAAACCCCAAACCAACATTTTATTAGTTTTAATTTATTTTTAAAAAAACTTTTAGAAAAGATTCAGTCTCATTATGTACATAAGACCCTGAAACAAATGACCTAAGAAGAACTATTTGATGTCAAAGTGGGGATTGAACTTGTCCTTGAATAGGAAACTTGTGAGTTAAGTGTTTTCACTTCTTAAAGACAATGGCTGGTAACATGTACCCTAACTTTTATTTTTCCTGACAGTTTCTAGAAGGATATCGGAGGATTGATCTGAATACTAAAATTGTCTTTGAGTGTTGTCTCTGGGCCAAAGCTGTGTCATATGTAACAAGCGGCACCCTGTCACAATCTTCCATTGCCCTGGATCTTTTCTTACTTTTCCAGCCTTTAAATTCTATCTGGCACTTCATTATAGGTAGAATATCTCCTCTTTCATGCTTCTTTCCAAAATGGAAAGTTAAGTGGTGTTAGACCAAAACTGGGCAAATGCTTAGTAGCATATTTTTTGTCTTTTCTCTATACAAGCTTCTTGTTCTTGATCCAAGTTGCATACAAACAGAAAGGTTTAGACCAAAAAAAGTATATGCATCCATCTCATTACTCTGTTTTGTTTAATATACAGGGTTTATTCCTTAATGTTAATTAAACTTTTCCTGCCTTTATGATGTTTGAACTTAAGACAGTAAATTTGTTCATTTAGAAGGAATGTTTCTTGGAGAGTTTCTTGTGTTTGGAGTTTTTTTCACCCTAAAAGTCTGTAATAAGTTCACCGATATTCTGTTTCTTTGAGATTTTTTTTTTAAATCTGTATATATATAGGTTCTGACTACTTTTTTTTTTTTTTTTTACAGGAAAATGTTTCTCAGAGTTTAACCAGCAGTTAGAAATATAATCAATTCTGATTTTCCAGAGAAGATACAGAGGAACATCATTTTTGTAGCATTGTTTATTAGCCTGCAAATAAACTTGAATATATTCTGCATACTATTATCTCTCTGGGTGTATTTTTTGTCCTCTTTCAGTAATGCTACAGATTCAAATAAAACCATCTCTGAAGCCCTGATACTCAGGTTTTTGTACTCAGAATGTAATTGTTTTCCCTGGACAATCACCAAGAGATACAATATTTATTTGAGGGTTGCATTGAAAATCATGTTTGAACTTGTACAGAAAACTAGAAGAAAGAATTTTAGCAGCATTTTATCTCCTCCTATTTGTGATTTTATTTCTTAATTTTTCTTACAAATTGTATTCTCCGGATGGGAATTTTTAATTACTCTCTTTCCTTTTTGTATAGATTTCTACTTTTGAGTGTTGAATCCTTCAGCAATCTCTGCAAACACAGAAAAAGAAGGGAAAATACCCTAAATACATGGCCATATATTGCAAGAGCAAAAAGGGTTTTAGATTTGACAGCTGGTCAAAATATATACAGCAAAAACAAGCCAGAAGACAGCATCTTGTGGTAGGGACAAGGAGCAGAGTACCATTGCTGTTGTAGGAAACTGAATGAACAGCTTCAGGTGTGAGAGCAGCATCTATGGGACCCTGGTGTGGTACCTGGTGAGTACAAGCACAGAAAGAACTGCCGTGACTGGTTGGCAATTTCTATCCATTGCAGAATTGTTTTTCCCTTGGTTAGGATAAATGTTAATAGCACTGTAGATCAATTTTGGTGGGAAAAATCTATAGGCTAGAACCAAAGAAGATATATGAATCCTATTCTCTCCAGTGGCAAAGAGAAAATAGTGAGAGTGTAGAAAAGAAGACACTTGCTGATCTGGATTACTTGGTGTCCTGGTTTGAATGAGAACAGAACAACTCTGTTCAGTGATTTTACTTTTCAGCTCAGTTCTTCTAACAAACTGCACTTTCTGAAGCGAGCAGTATGTTGTTGCAGATGGTGTCTGCTTCTAGAAGTGATAAAGCACTATGTTTAGTGTTACTACCAAGGACTGGTGTGCAGACCAAGGCCACTGCTGGATCTTGTGTACCACATTGGAGAGTACAGAAAGTAAAAGGCTGCACCTGCAGGGAGAAGCAGACAGGGCAGGTGACCCCCAACTGACCAACGAGGTATTCCATCCCATATATGTCATATTTGGTATAAAGCTGAGGGATCATGAGGGTGTCTCTTTCTCTGGCTTCGTTTGCTTCAGCTCAGATCCTCTTCCAGCTTCTTGCTTGCTTCTTCAATGGCTGCCATACAAGGAGGACTCTGTCCATTTTGCCTTTGATCCTGATCTGTGTGTTCCTGAATCCAGTTGCAGAATTCAGCTCCTGAACACAGATCCCATCTGCTGCTGGGTCCAGTCTGGGATCTTCCTGGTGCCTGCTCTACATCATCAGTTGTGACAGTGATGTAATTGCCATTATGGGGTTGGGCTCAATATTGGTTTTGCATATACTTGTATATATTCCATTTTTATTATTATAATTTTCATTTTCATTAAGGCTGTTCTAGTTTCCTTTTCTAATTGATAAGTCTCTCTCCCTTATTCCCTTTCTCTTCCCCTTTGGAGGGAGGGGTGGTTAACAGAGAGCATCTGTTATAGGTGTAGTGGGATGCCCTGATCCTAGACCATGACACTTGTCACAGACTTCTAAAAGAATTTGGTAACCAGAATTTCTAATTTCCTAACTACTGTAGGTTATGCAGATTGTGGTGAAGATTTCCTAAAAGTCAAGTGTAGAAAGATGAATAACTCATACTGGAAATAAAAACAAAAAATGAAGTAAGGTCCTATCTAACATCTGTTCTCTTAAAACTCTTTTCCTTGTGACTGCTTTCCTTCTTTTAAGGTCTACTTGTTAGTTACCTTGAACTGATTGCAAATATTTTGTGGCAAGTGCTTTAATTGACTTGAATTTCCTGTGGGAACCCTCTCTGTAATAATCCTCTTCACTGGTTATTCTGCCATCAGTATCACGTCTCCAAGGAGAGTGTACAGAACGCCCCAGTAAGGAGATGAGTTTCTCAGAACTATGAATCTTTAATGGCATCTGGCAGGGACAGGTTGCAATTTGGTCTCTCTGACCTATGGTAGATGAGAGGCTGGAGTCCTGCAAGTGTTATTTGTTTGTCTTAGGCAGGTCCGTTAGTTCCTGAAAACTTCTGCCAAGTTAATAAACTGAAAGAAAAAAATTATAATAGCCAGATGAAGCAATTTATAACACACCAATTTCACAAGGAGCAAAAAACCCCAGACTCCTTTTCAAGCAATCCATACTCTTGTCACAACTCCTTTGTCAAATTAGTTGTAATCAAAGTTCTGTTAGGTCCCATAGCTGTACTTCTGTGACATTTTTCTTAATTTTTGCATTACTGCTGAGCACATATATTTATTGAAATCCTCTTTCTGTTAAAGGTTACTGCCAAATTAGTGTTAATTCTCACAAATTTTGTGTCATGTCTTCCATAAGTGTGGATCAGATATTTTCCAGTGCCTACCATTTGTTGAATTCAGAACAGAGGCAAAGTAATCAAATGGTTCTGGGCACTTGGGTATCTTTGGCATAGTTACTGCATACTGGCTATGTCTCAAAAATTTTCTTTGAATTTGCATGGGGCTGATGATACTGACTCAGATGTGGAAGTTGTTTCTTGCCTTCTTGCACTTCCTTTGTTTTTCAGTAAGAAAAAGGAAGGAAAAGATTTGCTCTTAGATACACTTTTTTTTCTGGGCATACTTCTGCCTGATCACATCCAGTGGCCATTGCTGTACACGACTACTCACTGCTCCTTGTGCCATGGGGAGCCTGAAGTGAGTGCGTGGGGAGCTAAAGGCAAACCAAGCCCTGGGGGAATAATTGCATTGTGCTGCGGCAACCCCAGGGACTTGGATATCATGCTCCACAAGTTATATGTCCTCTTCATGGGGGACAAGTGCCATGAATACAGAGCAGGGCTCTGGCTGATCTGATTACATCACCAGCGTGAAGTTCAGACATGATCAGAGAAGCAGCTCCTAGAACTGGAGATGCAGCTAAGGCAGGCATAGGAGGAATGAGCATCCTGCACCCCCTCATCACTATTCAGAAAAGTCTTTTTCAAAGCACTGCTCTTAAAACAGCACAGAATGAACAGACATGTTGAGACCCCATCCCAACACTAGTATACATCATCACCCACCAAACGGTGTCACAAAGGTGACAAAAAGCACACTCACTGCCTAATCCACTCTATCTTTGCCTATTTATTTATTTAAGTTTTGTTTGTCTTCTTTAGACACTAAAGCACACAAAGTGTATTATTTCTTCTGTACCTGACACATTGTAAATATGGCCAGAATTTAGGATGAAGATTTTTCCTATACTTTCAATTCTTTTTTACAAACAGCGTCTGTATTAAAACTGGGAGCAATATAGTTTGTTCAATATTATAAGTATACAGTAGAGCCTCACTGTTCATACTGTAGCTGTCCATGAATATCAGTCTAGTAAACATAATGACAACAATATTTTTAGTTTAACTCAGATGTTTTAAACTACAAATAATTTATAAAAAATGATGCAATTTAACTAAGAAATAAACTAACTTCTTTAATGCGTTAGTATCTGCAGCCCCTCAGACATTCTTTTTCTTTGATTTTTAACCATGGTTTGTCTTATTTTATGAAAAGTAATAAAAATATTAACTTGTTTATTTTCTTAAAACTTTTAAAACAATAGAGCATAATTTGTACTAGTGTGCTGATAATATTTCCATTGTTGGTTGAACAGATAAAGGAAATGATTGTTATTTAACTACAATAACATTTAAGTAATAATTATTTTTTTAAATTAATCTTTATAGGCTCTGTCAAATAAAACTCTCTAGAATTCATTCTACAAAGTGTAAAATAATCCTACTTAGTTATTGGAAAGGCTGAACAGAATGCTTACTTTGATAGAAAGAAATAGAATAATAAAATTACTTAAATACTACTTGACAATATGAATTCATACCATTGACATGCAATTATTGCACTGAATTTATTTTTTTTTTTTCCTAAGGAAATTGCTGAGCAGTCTATCAGAAACATCCATGTTGTCACTGGTCTTAAATTAGATTAGTTACTACAGCAAACAGCTGACAGCTTTAGAGATGGAGGCTATGGTACTACTACTAATAGTAATAATAAAATGCTATTGGTTGCTACAGATCCAAATTGTGATTTTTGATGCAGTAATCCAATAAAGTGCGAGAATATCTTGTTTCTTTAAATGCTTCAGAATATTTCTCTTGATTAGGTAGTGCTCTACATATAGGGGCTTTTGGCTCATGAAGAAAACTGTAATGCTGTCAGTTCCCCTATCAATTTCTTAAGGAAGGGGCTACTGAAGAAGACATGATTATTGTGTCACTTTGTGAAATTGGCTTGGCCTCTTTCTTGGGCTAGAGTTAGGAGATCCAGAACTGAGAGATGAGTAAGAAAAAGGTCCTGAGCTTCTAAATTATGTGGAGAAGTCTCATTGAAGTGATAGGAAAAGATGAGAGGAAGGATCATGAGTAAAAAGAAATGAAGGGCTCAAATGTGATAAAGTTTCCAACTTTGTCCAAAAGCATTAAGCTTTAGCATGACTAAACCATTTGCTATTATCTCTACAAATTAAGTTTTAAAGTAGGTCATATAATCCTTGCATTTTGGGAAGGTCTCAACTGTACTTGTATAGTTACACTATTTATCATACAAGGTACAATATGTATTTGTTTCTCCAAAACAGAGCTACAATTTCTGTATGTTGTTACTGTAGCCTTCGCTGAAACCCCAGGCAGACTGACAATGAATACTGCTTATCTGAAGTGGCAGTCATTAAAAACAAGGATATTCTGGATGATTGCTTCCACTCTGGAAATCATCTGTGTTTCTGTGTGTATCTATGTATATGAGATCCGTATATATAGTTTCCAATACACAACTCCCTATCTTGATAGTTTAAGATTTAAAATATATGAAAAGTGATACATAAAAAAATTAATAATAATTATATCCCAAACCCCATAAAATTTTCTTCTATAATCAGCACAATCAAGATATTTAAATTTTCTGAGTAAATACTATACATTAAAATAAAACAAATGTTCTTATATTGGGTTTGTAAGGAACATTTTACAACAGCTGGTTTACACAGATTTGTTTAATTGTTGTCTTTCTACAATTATATCTTTTTCAAAGGTAGATTTTGAACAATGAGAAGATAACAGTTGTATGTAACAATATCAGAAATTTAAAACTATCATTCACTGAAAAGATATGAATTCCTAAAAATTATTTAATTTTCTGAACATTTTGCTTCAGAACTGAGCATTTTTTCTGATGTGGTTTATGAAGGAAAAAATTTATTAATATTACTACTAACTATTCTATTTCTCACTGAAATGGTTTTCTGTAGGATACTCAGAAGACTGGTGCACAGGATTATGGGGTCCACGTGGCTCACATAAGCTGGTCCCACAGATCTCACCTGCTGTCATATTAGGCAGCGGGATGGACTTCTCTCTCCAATATCTGTCACAAGCATAAGGGTACTGGTACTGCAAGAATGTGGCCATCAAGACACATGGATGCAGGGGGTTCCTGCAGCCTGAGGTGGGCTCCCACGTGCCAGGTGAAGTTTTCTTCTCCAGAAGACTTCTGTTCACTTGTCCTGAAATCTCTGGAAAATAAGTGTTACAGTAACTTTGGTCTCAAATCCTTCCTCAAGGACACCCCCGAATTAAACTGTAAATGTAGAAAATGCGACTAAGTGCCTCCATGAAGGAAGCAGAAAGAAATTAACAGGTCTTTTGGATGGGTTAGCTACTGCAAAGTGGAACAGTCTCAGTTTCCAACAACTTAATTCAGGTCTATTGTACTTGGGAAGGCTGTGTAACAGGAGAGACTTAACAACAACATTAATGAGAGTTATGTCTGGAAATGTAAAGGCAAGACTGCCAGCATCATCTGGAAATGAGAAAATGTTTTCAGGAATATTGAATTTGCTGTCTTCTCTGTGCCATTGCGGAAACTTATTTTATGAGTAGAATAAACCTATCAATTTATGAAACCAATGAAGATAAACCTGACCTGTGCTGTCACAGTTAGTGCCTATAAATTCGTGAGGATTTTTTCAAAGCTAAAAAAAGCATTCTAAGTGTTCTAAAGACAACATAATAAATCATTGTTACATAGCTGCACGAGGAGAAAAGGAATAAAGTCTTAGTTCTTGATGTAAACCTGTATGCGAGGTATACATCTTTAAAAATACAAAACAATGTATAATTTGTTCAAGATGTTTATTTTCTAGGAAGAAAACAACCCATAGCTTGGGTCCCTTAAAGTGATTTGACAGTTTATGTTTGAAAAATGTTCTTTTGCTGAAGTGTTTTCCACAATATGAAAGCCTGAAATATTGTCTAGATTTTTTTTTTTCTATGAAACATTATTCAAAATGCCAGAATTTTCTAAAGATAGAAAAACTTATTTTCACTCTCTCTGCTTACAGTGGAATGTTAGATGAGACAGATAGTCAGACTTTCATGATAACGGAAAGGACTATTTGCTGAAGGGTCTTTCAAATTGGATCTTGATTGGAGTGCAGTTATATAGATTATTGTATGTCATATTACCATCAACCAAACTTTTGAGGAACCTTGACTTTTCTGATGTAAGTAGGTTTTTTTGAAGGTACAGAGAACAGATCATTAGGAGGAAAAGACAACTCATGTTCCTGTCTTTAAATATATCTTTCTGAAAGTCAAGGTTTGGGTGTGATAAAAAGAAGAAAGCTACATTAAGTATAAAGATGTAAAATAAAAAGACATCACTACAAAAAATATAAATGTGTGCAAATAGTATTCTGTTTTCTAAATGCATATGCTTCTATGTATTAGCAGGACGAATGTGAGTTCACAGTTAATTTTTGACAACAGAAAAATACAGAGAGTCTGGTACTGGGAACCTGGTGTTATCCTTAGATCTGCCCTGATATGAGCATTTGCACACTTTTTGTTCCATTATTCTCTGTTCTCTTTTTCCTTCTCTCTTTTAGAGTTTGTAAGTTCCTTGATGCAGAATTTCTGTATTTCTTTCTGTGTGTTCATATCTATACTCAAATCTTTGTCTAGACCCTTAAATGCACTTGTAACATGATAATCGAAACATAATTGTCTTATAACCTCAGTGAACCATAGTCAATTCTCTGTAATATATGCAAGTAAAAGGTATCATGAGAATTACAATTACTCCAGTTAATAGAAGACATGTTTTCATTACATCAGCACATTTTGGTTTCGAAGACAATAATTTTAATGATAATGCTGCTGCACACAATTTAGGAAAAATACTTCTATATTGTCTTCGGGTAGTACCAGAACATGTTCTTTAGTGATGGTGTCAACAGGACAGCATGGATTTGTACAGATTGTAGTTTGAATGTCTGAAAAAAGAAGGTACTATTAAAAAAGCTTTTTATAAGCACTAAAATAAATTACATTCTTTAAATTCTAGACTTTCTGTTTTGGTCAGTGCAATGCTATGAATGCATGTAATGAAGAAGCTGCATAAGGTATAAATCCCTACAAGCATGTGTGCTCAAAGAAATTTATTTGGGCAATTATAATTCTTCATTTCAGATTGCCTTTCTGACTTTGAATACTGTAGCTGTAATTCATCTTTCCACTGAGCTGTTTTAGCTTTTTCCTTCCTTATTGGAAGCACTCAAGCACTGCTTGAGTTCTCTAACTGAAATCAGAATTTGTCTCACTTCTACAGAGAAATAGGGGTAAAAAACATGCCTGATACTAAAGAGAAACCTGTATGAGCCTAATGCATTGTCAAAATTGGTTAAGAACACTTCTTTACTGTGAAAATAATTTTTGTGTATTACACATAATTTTGCCAAGGTAAGTGCTGTCTTGGGTCTCTGCCCTCTAATCAACAATGAGTTGTTCCAGTCTGAGTTAAAAATGTGCAAAAGTAACAAGGAAGAAAAAGAGATCAACAGAGAATATGAGAATTTAGATTGTTTGTTTGTTTGTTTGTTTGTGTTTGGGTTTTGTTTGTTTGGTTTGGTTTGGTTTTGTTGTTGTTTTGTTGGGGGGTTTTTTTGGTTGTTTTGGTTTTTTTTTTTGTTTGTTAGGGGTATTTTTACCTGCTAGGAACACTGAATATTTTATATTTAAATCAAAATCTGTAAATGTGGATACTGGAACACATTAAGCTCAGTCAGGTGTGGAGAAATTCTACTTATATGTGGTATGGCTGGAAGGTATTTTGTGTGGATCTCTGACAGCATTTTTCAGTGTAGATTTTCTGGACACATGGCTGTAAATAGGAAGGAAGCAAATAACTTCTAATAGTTTGAGAGGTAAAACTTATGTATGTCTTTAGTGACCTTTTTTTTTTTTTTTAAATTCTGTGCGGAAAATGAATAAAATAATATTTCATAAGTTGAGTTAGAATAGCATTCCAAAATAGAGTTAAATATAAATGTTATGCATTATGACTGCTGTTTATAAAACCAGTTAGAATAGACAGCCACTCAACTCACAGATTAAATTCGGGCTTCTGTGGAATTGTTTTCCTACTAGCTTCAAGAATCCCAAACTATAGGTTTCTTTATTTCTCACACTGAAAACATAGATGTTCAGTTCTTGACAAAAGACTTAGTAGCAGAGTAATTTTATAAGTTTTCTTTCTGGTAAGACTTCAGCAAATATCAATATATGTACAGATAATAATTTAGAAAATTAACACAAAACTTTGAATGAATGTTCTACATTCATAAAATGCCTTCCATCATGTGTTAATATAGAAAACCTGAAATCTTTCTAATAGTAGAAAAACATTCCTTAATCTGCAATTAAGCTTTGGATAATAAGCTTGAGTAAGAATGGTTATGCTACATAAGAACACCAATGGATTAACGTTCCTTTGGACCTTATCAGGTCATTTAAGAAGGATTTTCTTGCTAGATTAACAATGAAAATTACTAAATTTGAGCTAACTTTAATTTGTCTTTTTGAAGTACCATGGGATCTTTTTGTGACCTGCTACCACATGAGTTTGCTGAAGGGAACCTGGGGGTCCTGTTGGAAAACAAACTGAATGTGAGTCAGCAGTGTGTTGCTGCAGTGATGAAGGCAAATGGGATCCTGGGCTGCATCTGCAGGGCTGTTGCTGGCATTGATAGAGATGTGGTTATCCTGCTCTGCTCAGCTCTTGTTATGCCACACCAGGAACACTGTGTCCAGTCGTGGTTCCTACAATTCAAAAAAGATATGGACAGACTGGGGAGGGTCCAAAGGAGGGCCGTGAAGATGGTCAAAGGGCTTGACAAGTTGCCCCATGAGGAAAAACAGAAGACATTAGGTCTTTTCAACCTAGAGCATAGAACGCTCAGAGGAACTTCATCACAGTTTTCCAGTACTTAAAGAGAAGCTACACAGAGGATGAAGTCTCTGTCTTCACACAGAGCAACAAGGAAAGGACAAGGCACGATGGGTGTAAGTTGTACCAGGAGAGGTTTCATCTTGATATAAGCAAGTTTTTACAGTGAGAACAATCATTCTGTGGCCCAACATCCCCAGGAATGTGGTAGACTCCCAATCACTGGAGGTTTCCAAGGTGAGACTGGAGAGGGTGTTAGATAATCTCATCTAGGCTCCCTTTTCCACAAAAGGTTGGATCACAGTGTCTTTCAAGGTCTATTCCAGCCTGGCCATTCTATGATTCTGTGATTTTCTGACTTGGGAAACTAACAAGAAATACCTTCATTTATCTCTGGCTTTATTTTTATAGGATCATTCTGAATGAATAAGAAAACAGAGCAGGGGGGAGATGCTGAGGGGGAAACAAGTCAATTGACTGGAGCACAGTTGAGACGAAAAATGTGTAAAAGTAGCCTTAATGTATTTTGACTCTAGGAGAAACAGTAGGAAGTAAGCCTGACTGCCTTTTCTCCATTTTTCTTAATCCCAAACAGACTTTCTAGTCTCTGACAATTTCCTAAAGCATTTGGAACAAGGCATATAAACTATTTGCCAAATTCAGCAATGGAAAAAGAAAGAAAATGTTGCAGTCTTCCCAGGGTTATAGAAATAAATATGGGGTTACTGAGTGATGATGATTCCTGACCTCAGAGCAGTGAGCCAAGTTGTGGGTGCAGAACCAAGATGATGAAGATGATAATATGAGATGAAGACTAGATGTCCTGGAGCAGTGTTTAAAAACATGGACGAGTATTAGAGGGGAATTTGAATTCAAGACAGAAAATCCAGGACTGGTTCTCCCATTATCTCAACCTTTTGGCACGGGATAAGGCTATGAAGCTACTGCACTAAGTCTAGGATCTGGATGAGGGTCTAGCACTGCAGTGATAATGGGTGATGCACTGTATCCTGTCCTTGCACCTGAGAAGCAGAAGACCTGGCTTGCAGACATAAACAATACTGCCCACAAATTCCACTGCACATCCTCCTCCTCTGGAGCCTTTTCTTAAGTACTTATAAACCTACCAAGGTTATTATGAGGATTCTGCAATAAAATCTTTAGAAACAGAAGGTGGAGCTGCCTTACCTCACTACAATGACAGGAAGAGGAGCCTTTATCTGTGTTCACTGCATTTTGGGCAACAGCAAGAGGCACTGTTTTCACTGCTCCACAAGTGTCCCTGCTGAATTTAGCCTTTGCCACATTGTCTCTTCTTCAGCCAGAAAAAAACCCCAGATATTTAGATTTCATGAGAGAAAATATATGTCTCTCATCTGTACACAAATGACAGAAGTCCTATCTGTACCCCCTGCTCTTTTTGATTTTGTTTTTTGTTTGTTTGGTTGGGTTTTTAGTTTGGTTTGGTTTGGTTTTTGTTTGGTTGGTTGGTTGTTTGGGGGTTTTTTGGTTTTGCTTTGTGGTTCTTTGGTATACATTTTCTGGCACTTGTGGATAATAGGAAGTCAGAGATATAGGGCTAGGTATGCCATCTTCATACCAATACTTCATGTCCTGCTCCAGTTCATGGATATCACTTATTTATGGAATATAATAAGTCTGAAATAATTTTATTTAAAGTAAGGTTAAACCATAAGAGAGGTATTTATTGGAGATTTAATTTTATCAAACCAAAGCTCAGCTCAGTGATTTAACTTTAGAGTAATCACTCCTTTCTAGGGGGGATTAGAATTAATGACTTCATAATAGCTAGATTTTATAATTCACAGATGTAGCTCCTATGCTATTGAGGAAGACTTACAATAAAAAATCAAGATGATATTAATGATCAAGTAGAAGGTATTTTATACTAATCTTACAAGTCTTTCCTGAAAACAGCTTTCCCTGTTGAATCCCTCCAAGTTTAGATTCAATAGCAAAACTCTCAAAAGTTCATTAGGGCAGGTGTTCCTTGAAAGGGGAATTTTCTCTCATGGAATATGAATCCTGTATAAGGAACACAATTATTAAGTTATTTCAATTAAATGATATGTAAAATGTGAATTGGGAAACACAGTGAAAAGCAACAGGCTAATATTTTTTTACAAAAAGCCATGATTCTGTATTTAAATTAAAGTGCAACCTATAGTGAGGATGCAGGATTGTTAGGGCAATGAAATGGAGGTAACACCATGTTCTTCAGTCTTGCTTTAGTGGGTAAAGAACTTTGTTGTGGTTGTGTTTTTGACCTTCCATGGTCAAAAATGGTGAAAAATGTCTGTCTTCTGCAGTGGCTGCCTTTAACTTAATTTTGAAATATTATGTTCATATTTTAATCATCTTCCTGTCTTTCTATTTATGTACTAGAGTTGCACCTTCTTAGCATTTGTGTGCCTTTCACATTCAACAAATGCTAAGTAGCATTTCCCTTTTCTTCCATGCCCAGGAAAAAACACACTTTTTTAGTATTATGTATACATATGTTATTTTTCTAACAAGCAGCCCAGTTAAATCTGTTACCCAAAACAAAACCACCAAAACCAGGCAAGTTTGACATTGAACTCAAAAAGTCAACTTGCTGAGATAGAATTATATATGTGTGAAGATAAGTTATTTTTAAGGTCTCCATGTAACCTGTAATAAATAGTCTATTTTACCTATGAAATTCATATACATATTTAATGGTGAATATAAAGACATGATATCTGAACATAGTCACACTTGGGAAATCGATAGCTTAGCTTTATTTCTAAAAGTAAATATGCAATTTTTTTCTTAATATCACTTCATAATGATATGCAAGGGCATATAAAACTCTTTCTAGATGTGAGGGATTAAATAAAATTAAATGTATGCTAATAATTTTACCTAAAGTAAAAAAAAATACTTACAAATGCATATTTCTACACTGTATCAGACAAAGTGCTTAGAACTAAATTTCTGGTTCTTTACTATAGCTTTAATATTAAAGGCTGCCAGGAATATCTTGGCATGTGTTCTATTGGTGGTCATTTCCTCAACATGAAGCGGTGATATGCGATTCATATTTCACTGCAAAACTACTCATAATAATGTAGATGCAAATCCATCGTATAAACAAGCAAGCTGCTGTAACCCTTATTCATATTTTTTTCTCCTGAATACTGCAGGAATTATTTAGACATAAGAACTTATCCATCACATTTAATGTTTGAATTCTTTGTTAACACGAGCTGTTAAAACCCTCTTGCATTATAAATACTAATAAAGGACACATATAAATATGTCAGAGGTGAGAGTTGTCTGCATTTTTCTTGTTATATATGCAGCATATTAAGTGGGCAAAACTGGTTAATGCTCACACTGAAAGAATTCTAAATTGTTCTGAGTGCAGTTATTCTATATTAGTTGTTATTCTATATTAGATCCATTCAGTATTTATTTAAGGCAAATACAGATAAATAAAGTAGATAACACTGGGGAGGAAACAAAGACCAAACTCTAACTATGTTAGTTCTGTGAAGGAAATTCTATTAAAAAAAATTTAAAAGGGAACAGAAAAGAAGTCATATATAACAGGACACAAATGGTAAAGGTAAGATAAATTAACCACTACAGTAGAAAGTGTTTTGCCCTTTAATATCTCAAACACTACAGGGAAATTAATCTAAGACTAAATGTTAAGAGCCATAAAAGAAAAGCGTATTTTGTAAAATGGAATCCCCAGCTTGGAAGGAATTCATGTAAAAATTTGGGCCAGCTACTTCAGAGTGAAAAAAAAAGTTCACCAAAAACAAGACAGTTAGTATTTACCATCAAGGAAAGTAGGATGTACTTCCAGATTAGAAAGAAGAAGGTCAAAGACACATCAAATTGAATGGACCTATATGAGCTTTCTTCTTCCACAAAATATAATGGCCTGAAGAAAAGAAAAAATACTAGAAATCTGAATAAAAGGATTGCAGGACAAATCATGAAGCTTAAAAGTGAACAATTGCAAACATATGCCGAGGTATCATTGGGTGGTACTACCATAAGGGATGATGAATAGCCCAATAATATGTCAAACTGTGGTTGATTCTGCTTTACAGGATGTGCGAAAGCATTTTTCTCAGATCTGTTTATATCATTATATGGATGATATCTTGCTTGCTGCAGAAACACCAGAACTCTTGTCCAGTGCATTTGCTGAAATGAAGATTTCTCTTAGCAAGTATGGCTTGCAAATAGCTCCTCAGAAGGTACAATTGGAACAGCCCTGGAAATATTGGGGATGGAAGTTATTACACTCCCATGTATTCCTTCAGCAATTATGAATTGTTGATCAGATTAATACCCTCCATGATTTGCAGAAACTCTTAAGAACCATTAATTGGGTACAGCCACTTCTAGGCATTAGAACCAAAAAAACCTTTCTCCCTTATGTACATTGCTTAAAGGAGACTCGAATTTACTATCCTCTTGAATATTGACGCCTGAAGCAAAGGTGGCATTATAAAAGTTGACTGATAAAATTGGTACTACCTTTGCTTCTAGATTAAACTTGCAGCTTTTAATTGATTTGTTCATTATACACTCTACTGTTCAGCCATATGTCCTTACTGGACAATTGTGTGACAGCACACAGGAACTGAGAACCTTGGAATGGGTATTTTTGTCACATACCTTTTCCAAGACCTTGACTACCACTTTAGAAATAATAGTGGCCTTGCTAGCACAAGGTCAGCTTCACTGTCAGCAACTGTCAGGACAGGATCCTAGTAATATCTATCTCCCAATGTCAAAGGATGATTTTGTTGTTCTCACTAGGGGATCTCTGTCTATGCAGGCTGCTTTGGCTGATTACTTAAGAGAAGTTCACCATACGCTGCAACGACATAAAATGTTACAATCTCTTTCTCAGTTGGCATTGCAACTGCATAATTTACGTACTAACACTACCATGCAAAATGCACGAATTTTGTTTTTAGATGGATCAGGTAAAACACATAAAGCTGTTGTGGCATGGCAAGATACACCCACATTGGAATGGCATTCCTTGGTCATCATGGTGGAATGGTCTACACAGATTGTTGAGTTATCAGCAGCACTGCATGCTTTTGAACTTTGTCCAATGGAATTGATGAATATTGTGGCAGACTCTGCCTATGCAGTTGGTATTGTTCAGTGCGCAGGAAATACCATGATCAAGGAGATAACAAGCAGTTATTTACGTTGTTTTTATGGTTGGTTACTGTAATCAGAACTTGCTGCGATCCCTATTTTATCATGCACATTCGCTCTTGTACTACCCTTCCTGGGCCTATAATAGGTGGAAATGTTATAGCTGATAAACTGACATGGCTGCTGTTCTACCTCACAAATTTGAGTGAGCTTGGTTGTCTCATGATTTTTTCCATCAAAATGCATCTTCTTTGTGTAAGCAGTTCTCTTTGACTTATGATCAGTCACAACAAATAGTGTGAGCATGCCCTGATTGTCAACATCTTACACCCATTTTGTCTCACACAAGGGTCAATCCACAGGGTTTGAAAGCCAATGAGTTCTGGCAGACAGATGTTATGCATATGTCTGTGTTTGGTAGACTTCAATACACCCATGTCACTGTCAACACCTCCTCTGGTTTTATCATTGCAACTGCCCACACAGGTGAAAAGGCACAGGATGTGAAGTGACACCGGCTACAGTGCTTTGCCTCTATGGCTGTTCCGAACCAGATGAAGACAGACAATGGCCCTGTCTATGTTTCATGGCCTATTGCTTCCTTTTTACAGGAGTGGTGTATCACTCATGTGATTGGCATTCCTCATTCCCCCCCAGGTCAGGCCATTATAGAATGCATGCATGGAACTCTTAAAGTCATGTTGGATACACAAAAAAGGGGGAGTCCCCTGGGTAGTCCTCCATAACAACTATGAGATAAGACCATATATGTGTTTAATTTTTATCTATGTCTGCAGTAGAGAGACAGTTTGGAGGAGAATCTGTCTTTAAGGACAGGCCAAAGGTTCTTTCTGTCTGCCAGCAAAGAACATCAAACTTTATCATGAACCAGAGCAGCAAACAAACGTGCCTATAAGGGATAAGGAGGCAGAGGGAGCAACAGAGTGGCCAGAATAAGGGATTGTCCAGACAGAACATATCCAAGCAACTATATCCAAGGATCTCCTCTTATAGTGTAAATTGTTTATAGCATGTATAACAGTCATGGCCACGTATGGTAAGGTGTTTCAGTTAATTATAGGGATATTAGGAATGCCTACAGTTCAAGCATGAGCACATATTTACTGGGCTCACATTCCTGACCCACCATTATTTCAACTACTGACATGGTGGGACATATCTATACCCATTGGCAATAATAATACCATGTGGTCTGAGAGGGCTTGGATGCCACTGTCTTCAGCATTAAGGAACAATGTAGATTGGAAATAGTTGAATAGCAGTGAAACTGTAACTCACATGAATGATTTGCCACCATTATGCATTACTTAGAAAGGTGAGACCAGACCCTGCATAAACCTGCAACCAAAGCCACATTTAACTGCTATACCGGTACATCAAAGGACAATTTTACAATAGTTACTATTCCAGGATTATATGAAAGTAATGTGACAGTTCCAGGTAATATATCCTTGATGAGGTTCTTAACCCTTCTTCATTCCCAATCCATTATGAAATGTACATTGCACCCTTATGTATTTCTGTTAGCATGATTTTTAAATATTACTCATCTTTATTGCAGTGGGAGGTTGGGTGGTATTATGTCTGGTTTTAATTTTGCAGTTCATATGGACATCTGTATGCAGAATGCAACAAGCTGAAGCCCTGATCATGGCAGCTGCTATTGTTAATGGTGCTTGAATAAACAAAAAAGGGGGGAGATGTGGGAGGCAATCTGACCAGTACGGTTCATATTGCACATCATGCAGATCATGCAGAACCAGTGTGTTCCATGGAGCCCCCTTGCTATTTGCTTGTACTATTAGCCTTAGACTGTTAACTTTGAAGTATATCAGGCCGGCCGAAGGTCATGGTTGTTTGCATAGAAAGAAAGCAGAAGCTTGTGACTGACAAACATCCTGGATAAGCAGGACCTGTGTACGCGCCTGGCTAGGCACAAATGTTGATATTATTTTAAGCCATGAACCTAAGGCTGATTGGGCCCGATGTTCACTGTGTTAGTATTTAAGGAGCTCATTAGAACAATAAAGTGATTCTGTCTCAGCCAAGATCAGTGTCCATGCCTTCAGTCACCACATTTTCAAAATGATGAGAGTTTGCCTACATACAAGTGATTAATTTTTATGTGTTCTGTATTTTCTTTGTTGTCATTTTGGTTTGAATTAAAACAGAACTAATTCTGACATAAATCTGTGAAGGGTTAGAGATGGGTCAGCCACAAGATAAATTGACAGATGCTCTCTAGTAACCCCTCTTTCCCTAAGGGGAAGAGAAAGAAAATATAAGAGAGAGACTTATGGACTGGAAAACTAAAACAGCTTTAATGAAAAT
>JAAGNO010002458.1:0-44179 GCA_033439905.1 Ceryle rudis
GTCCTTCCTGTGCTGAGGGCTCCAGAGCTGGACACAGTATTCCAGGTGAGGTCTGACCAGAGCAGAGTAGAGTGGTAGAATCAGCTCTCTCGATCTGCTGGTCACACACCTCTCGATGCAGCCCAGGATGCAATTTGCCTTCTGGGCTGCAAGCACACACTGGCTGCTCGTGTCCAACTTCTCATCTACCATCACCCTCAAGTCCTTTTCTGCAGGGCTGCTCTCTATCACCTCCTCCCCTGGCCTGTATAGATAGTGGGGATTGTTCCAGCCCAGGTGCAGGACCCTGCACTTGCTCTTGTTGAATCTCATGAGGTTCACCTGGGCCCACTTCTCCAGCTTGTCCAGGTCCCTCTGGATGACATCCCATCCCTCTGGTAAGTTTCAGCTGGTGATTTGCTCTCCTTCAACTATCCTCTCCTATTTTCTTTATTTTGTTTTTAAATAAAGTTCTTCCTGTTTTCCACTCCCCAAAATCTTTTTTAAAATAGGTCTATTCCTACTATTCCTACAGCAGATTCCATTTTGAAAAAGATTAAATATTATTTTCACAAAAAGCCCGTTATTAAAACATTTCTGGCCAAATTCCTTGATGAATCAAGGCAATTAAAAATTATAGAAATAATTGTTTTGAATACCATTTTCATATCCTTTTAACTACTTCGCTTTGTTTAGAATAGTACTGTTGCTGACTATCAAAACCTTGATCTTATTCTAGTCAACTACATAATTAATGCTATAATGGCACCTTTAGCTACTGTAATGATTAGCATTAACATACTAAATTAGGTGAAGCTTTCTGAAACAAGGAATTTTTTTTTGCAACACAAAATTCCAAATTAACTCTTAACTTAAAAGGAAAGGGATATATATTACAAGCAGAAGTTACACCTTATGAATATTTAAGAATGGAACAACCTGAGAAAGCTGCCTGGTTATTTGCAACAAGGTTTTAGATTATGCTCTAAATTTAATTTAAATAATAAGAACCAACAAATTGAATATTGCATTTCTATTCTGACAGCTACACAAAAACTTATATATGCATCTTATCAGGAACCCTAAAACATAAAGTCTTTCTTTTTGCTAGTTTTGCATGTCTCATTTGACAGCCAGTACATGGGGCAAAGGGAAGAGTATATTTGTCACATGACATTAACTTTGTATGCAAACCCCCCTTTTATTTACCTGTTTCTTAGGACAGAATCTGACTCCAGGTAGTCCTCTAGAACAACTTTGAGTTTTTGCTCCGACATTTCCAGCTCTTTTATTCTGAGGTTCAAATTCTCTTCTCCAGCACTGTTTACTTGTTCATCAGGTATGCTTGCATCTTCTAATTCCTGGAAAACCCAGGAAGCACCAATTTTCACCTTGAAATTCAGGATATCAAATTCTTCATTACTGGGCATTTTAATACAGTAACAAAATTCTTTGTCTCTCACAGATGAAGGATCCATGATGAAAAAAAACTCCAAATTATTAGGTTCTCAATGTACTGCAGTCTAAGCATGCAACGAAAGATTCCAAGCCTCTGATGATCAAATGAACAAGCCCTCTTGATTCTGAACACATTTATTATTTATGAGAGAGTCTCATTTCATTAACCCCAAGGTAATTCAGCATGTATGAAAGGAGTTGCAATTCACAACATTAGACCCCCATAAAATATTGAATAAGAATTACTCATGAAGGAATTACACATCAAATTTTTGAAAAGAGAATAATGTTCCACTAAATAGAGGACATCATAAAATTTGGTACATCACCAAAAAAAAAAAAAAAAAAAGTACTTATTTTGGATAAATTTATGACATTTTTGTTGTTTCAAAACAGAAGATTAAAAAAAAAAAAAAGAGGTATTTCCTATATAAAAGGCAATTTATAACTATTCTGAGATTCATAGTGTATATTTAACTGGTATATTGGAATTCTGCATTCAGTATTTTACTTGAAGGATTACTTCACTTCTAACAGGTTATGAAACGATGCCTAAAAGGAATTTTAAACTTGGCCTTGGGAAGTCACGCTAAGTTTGGTTCTTTTCCTTTCCGTCTTTTAGCAGGAGCCCTAAAAGTTCTTCATCCTGCAGTTCACCTTCATTTACAGAAATTCTTTTCAGGAAGTATAGTCCTATAACTGGCATCTGTGCCTTTGCTTTGGCTACACTTGTATTGATTTGGAATTGGATCTGTAATTGGAATTCAACCACTGAGTTTAGACATATTCTCCAGGAAATAATGCAACAACTTTTTTTTTTGTAAGCAAATGCAGAATCTACAGAGTGAAGAAGAAGAAAAAAAAATATTTTTTGTCACCCAACAGTACAAAATAGCACAAAAACAGTGAAAAAAAACCAAAACCAACCAAACCCAACCAAACAACAAACAGTTCTTCTCTTATTATCCCATATTTTGATATGTACTATTCACACATGGTGAATCACATAAAATTTTGTTGTTATTTTGCCATTGTATCACTGAATGGCCTTGTGACAGCCATACATGGACCTACAGCCGAAAAGATCCAGCCTCTCCTCAGTCCCTTGAGAAGCCATGATACGCAAAAGCTCCAAGTGTGGAAATACAAAAAAAAAAGTGTAAATCCACATGGACAACAAAGTTCAAATCACTTCCTGATCTTCTCTAGACTTACAAAGCCCAGTCCCTTCTCAGAGACCACGCCTTCCTAATATCTGCAAACATAATCATTGCTCTCCCCTGGCCTGTATAATTTCCCATATGGGAGAGCATCTTTGATTTTGAGCTCCTTTGGTTTATGTTTATTATTTCTGAAGTGAATAGACATCATGTTCCCTGACAATGGGCATCCCTGAACACCACTTCAAAAGGAACGTGTAACAGTGGACATTGTTACTCTGCTCATTAACAACGTACAATGGAAGCCAGATTGTAATTTTCAACTGTGCTCCAGCCTATCCAACTCAAACACTGTAGAAAGAAAAGTTCTTAGCACTATATTTTATAGAAAGTAACCAACAGATAAAAGTAGTGAGCATGAACCAGGCGGAAGATTAACTGACATTTAAAATCACTACACTGATTTCTACTCACATATTAACTAGTACCTGTTCTTGTTTATAAGCGCACTTCTATTCACTGACAAAATGAAAGTTAATACAACAATTTCTAAAGTTGATCTCAAACCTCATGACCCATTCAGGCTCTATGCTTCTGATGCTTCATCCTGAAAACTACTGAGTACTTCAGCATAAACTCAGGAAAGCTGTTACGACTGATACCACAAATTAGAAACTTACTGCTTTTCTTCTTTGCTTATACAGCTGGGACAGATGATTTAAATGTTGTGCCACAGGAAGGGAAAATCAGGACCAAATCTTGCATGGACTGAATCTAGTCAGTTAACACACTGTTCCCAGCTCTGTAATAGATACCAATATGGAGTGGATAGTAAGGTTGGAATTATATACTCATTTTTCCAAAACTACAAATCCTGCTTGCTTAGTGAAGAATAAAAACATCACCCAAATCAGACGGGGTTTTTTTTGAGAAAACTGTCACATGTAAATTCAATATAACAAAACACATTAAAAAAAGAAGAAAATGAAAATGCTCCTACCTTTTCTGCTTTGTAACAAGACCATCTCCTGTCTCTGCAGTGCGCTTAACATTGCAACTGCATGCTATGACGATCCCATGTTTGTGCTTATAATTTCATTTCCAAAGCAGTGATGGGCAAAACTATGTCCAAGAGAAGAAAGAGTGCTTTTTTGCCAAGTAAATCACTCTTTTAAATTTCTGTTCCTTCATCAGCGCCTGTTTTGGTTATCTCAAGCTCTGTTTATCTGCCATTGTGGTCCTTCTCTTCAGTGTAATGCCAAAACTCTTCCTTTGGCAGTGAAGACCTCATTTTTCCACATTGTCATTGGACTGATAAAACCTTTAACTATAACATGAAAAAAATCTCTATTTAAAAACACATTCTCTAAATGCTCGTTCCTTTCGAACAATGTATTGTGAACATATTCTTTTGGGGATCGAGTTTCCAAGCTTCTGCATGACCCTTGCTTCCCATTTAAATTGTGCTTTGTACCAGTAAACGGTTATTCAGTCCCTCACGCAGGATACAGTTTGCTGCATCTCACTGAATTGATCTTGCGGAGTGCCTCAGCTTCTTAAGCAGGTGAATGATCTTGTCTGGTGATCCTTTGTGAAGCGTACATCCTCTGGTCATACTTCAGAGCCCAACAATTATCTGAGAACTGGCTTCTTTTGAGGCTTATTCCTGCACCTTCAACAGTGACATATTCAGTTGCTATGACAAATCATTTCCTCAACTTTCATTGTGCTGCCTTGATTGTTCTTTGCATAAAATAATTTTTTTCAATCCTAATTTCCACTTTACCTGATGAATTATCATAACCACCTTATTCCATTATATGTTCATGTTGGAGTTCAGTATGTCCATGGGTGCAGACTTGTGTCTCTGTAGCTTTCTGTGTAGCTCTTTTAACACGAAGATGATTTTCAAGAAAATGTGAGGGAGGAGAAAGCTATCTTTCAGTATTGTGCTATTAATATTTTCAGCTTGTGTCAACATTCCAGAAATAATTAAAAATACCTATTTCTTCATTTTGCCTTTCCAGCTCTGAAACAATTTGCTTCTCCCTCTTAGAAAGAAAAGCCCAGCCTTTTAGAATTTTCTAACTATTCCCCATCTTAAATAACTCTTTTCAACTTTTATTTTTCCAATCTGTGCTTTGTGAAAACTGTTCTTGCGGTTCAGGTCATCAGTGTCCTTGGCTGTTTATGTACCTCTACTGGATAAGGTTGTGCCATTTTTGCTTCCTGGCAGCTAATATCAAGATTTTTTAATTTCACCTGGGAGGATGCCACGATTTCCAAATATTTATTTACGACTATTTATCTGCTCATCACATTCATCTACACACCATTCCATCAAGCTTCTCTTTCATCATGAAGAGATAACTGAGCACAGTGCATCATGTATTCTCTTTTCCTGACCTTTCAGGCCATTTTGGGATCTTCCATTCTCCCAGTGCTATCTTTACAAGTTATTACCTTAATTTTCAAGAAACATTCAAAAAGTCATTTCTTCCACGCAGTTCTTACCCACTTGAAAATGTTCTTAGTCCAATCTACCATCTTGCCTTTCTCCAAAACCCATCTCTTCTCCATCTATGGATTTCCAACATATGAATTTAATATGAATTTTACCACTGTGGGTTGTAAATCTCTATTTGTTTCCAACTTTGAACAGTTTTTTTCATGTCAGCTATTTACTATAGAGAACTTATTGTCAAACACTTAGCTTCTTTACATAGATATTAAAAAGGAGATTCTGTGTTTCCTGGGTGAAATGCAAACCACGTCTGTTGAAAGCATGCAGTATGGAGAAAAAGATCTCAGTACCGTAAGAAAACCATTTGGCAGGTAACAGTTCACATAGCAGCCAGTAATTGCACTTGTATATTTTCCAGTGTTTGATTGGTGTGAAAGTGTAAATTCTGCTTAGATTTTTTTGGGGGGGTTTATGATGTGGTCTTTATTTGGTTATCAAATCATTCCAGCTTGAAGCTACATCTTTTAAAAAATCTCTAATTTTAAATTGAACTATTTTGCAGCTTCAGGTATTATGCAAACTGTTTTATGGAAAAAAAATGCACCAATTTAAAGCTGCTCAATAAATATTTTCTGTATTTTTGCATGTGGACTCAGCTGTTCACTCCATAGGTTCTTTTAATAGCCTGTATAAAAAAGAAAAACCAAAAACCAGAAAAACAAACAAACAAACAAACAAAAACAACAAACAAACAAAACAAAACAAAAAAAGAAGTCTGCTGAGCTGTAGATAGATAATATTCATTTAGAAGTAAGAGTTGGCATCCACCCCTAAAGACACAAACTCTGCAATCTCTTTCTAAAGGTTTTATATAGCTTCAAAATAACAAGAATTGAAATTACTAACAGTAAATCACCTGGTTTGCCTTGAAATAATGATTAATGTTCAAGATTCCAACAATAGTTAAGTCTCTTAAAATAGGCTTCGTTGTGTTACATTAATCAGATTCACCTCTGGCAAGATGATCTACAGGAAATTGCCCTCCACACTAGCACCACAATATTATGTGTGAGAGTTGAGTAGCTACGCGGCTACACGGGCATTATCCCCCTGTTATCCCCTCAAAATGTTTGTTACCAACCTTGAATAGCAGGTTGTATTAGCATCATGTATTTTCTGGACAGATTGTACTCGTAATTTCTTTTTTTAACTATTTTATTTTCTTTTTTTTCCAAAAAGGACCCATAATGTTATCAACTGTATTGGTCTGGAAGTCTATAGATCAGTCCTAAGCCTTGAAGACATCACAGTTTTTGAGCTAACAGTATTTCAAAATATTTTAAATTTTTTTTTTTTAAATGCTAGTGATCTCACTAAGTTTGTAGAATGTTCATGAATTGTCACTAAACTTGGCCAGTATACTTTTCACAGTATTGAAAAACAAACATGTTCATCCAGATGTTAGCACCTATAGCTGGGCCTTTAGTAAAAAAGATGGATGAAGCTCCAAAGACAATAGTTTGGTGACTTCCATTAACATTAGTCTTTCAAACTCGTATTAACCAAAATAACATCTGCCCTTCCAATCCTCACAAAACAGAAAATTCAACTCAAACTGTGGTAGGATGTATAGCGTTCTACAAGGGTTTTCCTTTTGTCAAACACGTCTCACATGCTCAATTTTTCTTTTTTTTCAAGAGGAATGCTCAACATGCTGTAAAAATATTGCTCAATTTCAGCTAATGTTAAACACCCATCTAGCACCCAAAAGAAAGCTACAGCACTTGTAACAAATCAATAATACCCTTGGATTATATTCCACCCATCTGTATCTACAATCATTATTGCAAAATATGAAATATATACAGCAGTGCTAGTAATGAAAGACCAGAGCCAGTTCCAAAAGCATCAACAGAAAGACAATAATGGAACGTACTGGGAGCTGAATAATTCCACCCTCCCCCCCTGCCAAAGCCCATTGGTATTACAGGTCTGATTTCTCAAACGTACTTGTGATCTGGGTAGAAGAAAATACTGTTTCAAGTTTAATGTAAGGTAAATATAGGGGTTTTGGTAACTATTGTCATCATGCTTCTTCATAATACAGTACATACCACAACTCCTACTATAAGGAGATTCCATGAAGCTGATTCACAACAGATTCCAAAGGAAAAATCTTGGGAAAATTGTAAAGGTAAAAACATGGTGTATTTTCAGTTTTATTAAAAAAAAAACCAAACAAAAACAAACCAAACCAACCAAACAAAACAAAACAAAAACCAAAACAAAACCGAAATCACCAAACCAAAACCAACCAAACCACCTACAGCAAAACCACTGTGTAAATATTCTATAGTTTTAAACCATCCTCCAACTTTGCTGAGTTAATGAAAGGCAGTGTGCAACTTGCATTGCTCCAGGGAAGAGGACTAAGACTGATTTTCTATATCATATTTCCCTCTTGATCTGTGTGAAAGGTGAGCACTGACACACTACTCCTGCTATAGCTAAAGAAAATCACTCTTGTCTTTCTGCATTGAGCTGAAAGGGTCAGGATACCGTGGAGATGATAGTGGGAATGATGGTAGTGTTAGTAGGTTTCTTATCCCCACCCTTTCCATGTTGCATAGGCACATGGAGGGTCAGTCGTGTTGCAGCCTTCACATCACCTCATAAAAGGGAAATTAGGTTAATATTTCCTAAATTATTTTGTGGCTTCAAGAATCTTGAGGAAGTAAAATGAACCCCCCCTTGTTTTTTTTTCATGGACAGTGATGCATACAGGGCTTTTTAGGAAACAACGTTTAAAGCCAAAAAGTGTTTGCCACTTCTCTACCTAAAATTGCAGAAGGTAGGATCCTACAGCAATACCTGAACTTTTAGGCAAAATGTACCTGCTCTGTAGAACTGAAAAGCACCACTGCAGTTAGGGCAGCCAGTATTTTATGATGCAAAATCATTTCTCATTGAAAACCTAGTAACTTTCTGCAGAAGTCTAGGAAGGTAACTGAAGGCATCCAAGTCAAATTTTATAGGTGACTCTTCCTCTCTGTGCAATAAAACCAGTATACCTTCCCGTGTTTTCAGGGTCTTATGAAGACAATTATCAAAACATGGCAAAATCTAAGAGTTAAAAATGGAGTACAAAGAAATATAAAGAATACCAACCACACGTCTGGGTTCAGTTGTGTCATCAAGGCCACAGAATGAATGCTAGTGAAAAAAACAAAAAAAGGAACAAAAACTATAACATAAGATCAAAAGAAAATGAGGAAAAAAGAAAAGAAAAAAGATGTAAGATATGTAATATGAAATCCAATGACATTATAGCAGTTAGTCTTACATCAATATTAATTGAGTTGCGCTGAAAAAGATGTAGAGTATATCAATCTTATTCTAAAAATGAGTAACAACGTACAAAATTCAGTATTTGAGGAAAGCTTTACAAATGGTAGCATTTATGGATTATGTAACTTCAGAAGTATTAGACCTGGTTTTGCAACTCTGTTAAGCAAGAACTTAGAATTACACACCGGAAAGTTAGCCTGAAACAAGACTTACCAAGCCACGGACACAAACTAAACACAACTTAAATCATAGAGAATCAGTTATGAGACAAATATGATGTGTCTAAACAGCAACTGTTCCTCAAGTATCAACTCAAAGAATAAAATTACATTATTCTTTGTATAGCCTTTAGAAGCAGGACAGTTTGCTGAAGAGCCTATAGGGCAAAAATACTGCTATCCTTATGTTCTGATTTTCCAGAATTCTACATAAAATCAATAAAAAATGAATCTATTCCTAAAGGAAAATAAAAAGCCATACTCATGACACAGTAAGTGGTCTATCACCCTTAGCTACAACCAGCAATGAGGCTCAGCTATAAATACTGCCATCCCTTCAGATGCATAAGGCCTCTCCACAAGAAACTATTGTGCTCAGTATCAGTGGAATGTAGGTGTCAGTCTGCACTCACTGACATACTAAACCTTCAGAAGAACAACAAAGTAGAAATATATCATTCATTGATTCTCTGGCAACACAATCTTCCTTCATGCAGTCAAATCTGGAATGGGATTTAATCCCAAGGAAAAAAATTCAAATGTAATACAGCTAGAAGGAAGCTGCCCTCCCATCAAGAGTTGAAGGTTATTAGTAGTCTGTCTAATCCCATTCCTACTCTGTAAGTGATAATGTCAATACATTACAGGCTTACAGTTTGATAATAGCAACATCCAGAGATTTAAATGTTTCAGAATAGGTAAATAAACACTATTATTGCAATAACATGTAGAAATACCACCTATCCCTCACAGTATCTCTGCTTTGATGAGTTAACTGTGGTATCAAAGACATCCCTGGCTGTTAAGCAGGAACAGCATCAGGTATAGAGTGGTCCAGGGCAGAAGGGGGCAAAGGCAGCAGAAGAACACTGTAAGGGGCGGATACTGCCTGCGTTTCTCTGCTAGTGGAAGAAGAAGCCACTGCCTTCCTGATGGCTACAGACTGGCAGGGAGTAGTGGGGTTGATGCAAAGTGACAGCAACAGACAGCTCAGCTTCTCACGGCTCTTCTGGCTCTTCCACAAACCCAGCCACATAACACAGTTCAAACAGTGCAGAACAAGGTACTGCAGAGGGGAGGGTACTGCAGAGAGGAGAAAACTATTGTGGGAGCAGAAGGAGCCAAGGAAGCTGCTGAGAGAATTGGAGTAGCTGCTAGAAGTGCAATAGCCCCAGAGGTTGACAAAGACAGGACTGTTGAATCCTGAGAGCAGATGAAGTGACAATAAGATTAGTGAAGGGTGAGGAAGAAATCTTTCCACATCCAGTGAGCAGCTCCACAAAGTCTCTCTTAGTTCTGCAAACCCCACTGACCTTTTCCAACTGCCATTCAGTCCTCCAAAAGCCTTCCTTTTGCTCTTTTATGCCATTCCAATCGCACAAGAATAAAAAACAACAAACCAACAATGACTGAAAACACTAACTTCTTCGTTCAGCCCAACAGCAGGTTTAAGTAGGATTAGGTACCCATATATACCAGAGAAAATGAACCTGAGATGCTGTGACTCGTCTTGGGATCTAGGCACAGGTTTAGCAAAAGCAACACAACTAAGATACTTTTCTAGGGCTTAGAGAAAGCTTCATTGTCAGCCCATGACCTACAGAACAGCCTAAGCTCCACAAAACTGAAGAAACACCTGAGCCCACAGTCCAGGAACCTCATGATTCCTTGGGACCACAGTGACCCAAATACATTTCTTTTCTTAAGCCTCAGTGTGAACTTCTTCAAAAGAGGAGAAAATTTGGATCCAGGATATTAATTTGCAGCTTTTTTCTATCTTGAAGTATGAAATATTTTTGTTTGTACTGTTCATCACATAGACCCTATTAACATTGTTTTAATTTTCAGTATTTGCAAATTTTGCAAAGCAATGTTATCTGAAGAACAGGGCTGAGCTAACAAATTCTGTCAACCACAAACAAATCTTCATGTTGCTTCTTGAGCTAAGCCACAGCAAATCCTCCCACTCATAGTCTAGTGTCTTTCCAGATCCCCTAGTTCCTTTCTGTATTTATTAGAGAACCCAGACAGCAAATAGTTTTGAGCAGATTAGGGAGGGAGCTTCATTTCATGCATCAATGACTTAAACTCAAATTTTATCTTGATACAAAATAGAATTCACGATATTAGATTAAGTACTAATCAACATCAATGCAACAGAGATAAATATATTAGTATGGGGAAAAAAAAAAATCCATTGGCATTGCCCAGGTACTTACTTACCTTTTCCTCAATTTCTTTGAGTTGTCTCTTTTGAATTTCTATTTTATCTTCTAGTTCTCGAATTCGCTGGAACAAAAAACCAAAACAGATATTATTATATCTAATTTGAAAACTATATGAATCAAAAAGATAAGAAAAATTAAAATTAAGAGAACAAATGCCCATTATTAATGCAACAGTTCCTTTGCAGTTATATTAGGTATTTCCAGGGCAGGATTGCCCTACATTTCTGTGAAACCATGGCATTTTAAGCAAACTGTGCATTCAGAACATCATCTTTACTACCTGGAAGTCTACTCATCACTACTCATTAATCACAGTTTTAACATATACATACGGACAATTCTGATTAGCACCGAAATTCTTAGAAGTACACCACTACTTTCTCTGCAACCAACAGTAGTTTTTCTACTTACCTCAACAGTCACCTGACTGTACTATTACATTTCATTTTAACTCTCCATTTTCCTTCCCTATAAAAAATAACTCTGCTTCTGGCATACTCATGCTACACCATAAAAACATCAGAGAGATTTTCAGTTAATCACCAAGACACCATCCAGAGATTTAACTCCATCTTATTACCAAAACCACCCCTCACCAGAGTCAGAGGAAATGTCTCCTTCAGTGTAACTTTACATTTTTTAAAGGATTTTCCTTGCTGTTGCTGAGTCCACATATCCTATTTTAATTCTGTCTCCTTGTTTCCTTTTTAGAAGTTATGCTTTTTTTGTCGGTTTTGTGTTTTTTTGTGGTTTGTTTTTGTTTGTTTGTTTGTTTGTTTGTTTGTTTTCTAGACTTCTAGATTAAAAGATACATTTTATTACACTAAATATATTGGACTTGTTACAGAAAAAGTAGGTTCATCAAATTTTTTTATAGGCAGAAACCTAGAATCTCCTTCTAACAGCTCCTGGGAATCAAGGAGCAACTTGATACTATCAGCTTCTTTTGGGATTAACTACCTGACCTCTTCCTGGCCTACTATATGGTATTAACAGTTCCTGATCTTTGAAAGAGAAATTATCACCTACTCTAATTTCATGTCTAGGTCAATAAAATAGCAGCAGCTGCTGCACCACTCCCAAATTGTTTTATTACTCCCAAATTGATTTCAACAATATTATTTCTTTCAATACAACATCCAGTCATTACTCATAAACCTGTGTGATCAATTGCTCTTGGTAGTTGATTACCAGCATTCAATTCAAAGACCTCAAATACTGGGAAATGCTCCACACTCATTGTAGCCCGGAACAGCTGCAGACAGGCAGCAGCTGATCCAATGACCATATTGTTTTTGAGAACCACAGAGTTTGTCTTGAAAACTGGAGATCTAACCTAGAGTTACCCCAAAGAAGAACATCCAACCCTGCAGTTCACTTTGCCTAAAGCATACTACTCTTCATATAAATATTGCAGATAGGTTTCAAGCAATAGCTTTGTTATTGTTGCTGCCATTTTAAAAATAAAAGATTTTGCTTAAATGACTGTTTTGAATATTGTGCACTCAGAATGTCAATCGAAACCTCCACTGTATCATGTTGCAATGCTCAGAGATTTCTCCAGATAATATAAAAGCACAAACATACAATTACCTGAAAGGAGGTTGAAGTGAGTTGGGTGTTGGTCTCTTCTCCCATGTAACTAGTGATAGGATGAGAGGAAATGGTCTTAAACTGCACCAAGGGAGGTTTAGAGTAGACAGTAGGAAAAATTTCTATACTGAAAGAGTAGTGAGGCATTGGAACAGACTGCCCAGGGAGGTGGTGGATTCACCATCCCTGGAGGCGTTCAAAAAAACATGTAGACATGGCACTTCAAGACACAATTTAGTAGTCATGATAATGTTAGGTAGATGGTTGGACTTGATGATCTTGGAGGTCTTTTCCAACCTTAATGATTCTGTGAAACCAGATTATCCTTGTGTCATACAAGTTCATGTCACTTTGTTGATGGTAACAAATGCCCCAAGCACAGCTGTAGTAATTTCACTTTTCCTCTACTACATTTGAATTCATTTATACTTCATCTAGTCTCAGCTCAAGGCAAGTCTATCCCTCAAGCAATCGCCTTCATGTACTGGATGTACCAGGCGTATTACAGTCACTTGTAAAAAGCCACGGGGTGAGAAGCAGACAGATGTAATCACCTCTGGGGGCTCTGGTCCATCAGGTTACACTCCTGTTTCTCTCCCACTCCTTTCAGTTATGCTGATTCTTACAACCAGATCCCAGATCTGAGTGACTGGCTTCAATTGTTTGGGAGTCCTGCTGTGCTCTGTGATAAAATTTGACTGTGGTGAGATAAGTAGAGATAAGAAATATTTTTAAATACCATGTTCATTTTCAAGATTTATTATGTGAGATATTTTTTTCAGTATCTGCTGAGAATTCTCCTCTAGGAAAAAAAAAAAAATGCCCCCCAACATCTGGTGGCTATAGTCAATAGGGAAGATATTTATGTGTGTACATGTGTATATGTAGAACTGTTCCAGGATAATATATCGAAGGCAAGTAACTAGTGTTTAAATGACTAGTATACTCCCATAAGGAGTGGAAATCATAATCACAGAAAGAAGACATACACTGCAAATGAGTAAGATTTTGTAACCAACTTCTCTACTACAGAAATTAAGAGCTCAAACATAGACAGATCAGAATTTGTCCTAAAACACAACCATGGGCTGGAATTTTCCATTAGGTATCAGACCTTGGGATTGTTTAGTTCTAGTTGTTTACTTGTTTTCTCCTGGAGAAGGAGGAAAGGAATAGGGAGGATTATCCAGGAGGATGAAGTGGGCATAGCTATTGCCATCAATATCCTCTGATTGTACAGGGTCAGCACTGGAAAATAACCAGCCTAGCTCAGCTATTTATATATCCTGAAAAATCTGATTTAGCTCATTTATTTCCTTTTACCTGCAGAGATGGCCTTAAAAATACGGCCATAAAAATATATATGCAATATATTGGCAGGGGAAAAGAAACCAAAACAGCAAAACACCAAAACCAAAAACAGATTTACATCTGCATATAATATTTAAGACAAAAATATTTTCCTGCATTGTACCTGTGTTTACAGCATTATCTTGATCATACAAAGCCAACAATTTCCTTAAGCGAATACAAGTAAGCTACATGCAACAATCCTACCTTTAACAAAAAAGTACCTTCTAGAAGTAACAAGAGATGCTTCTCAAAGATTATATTAAATTACTGAGAAGGAAATTACACCAAAATTACACATATTAATTAGACCAAAGGCAGGGCTGCTTGGATTCAATACAAGCTTTTACATCTTTATCTACCGTTCCTTTTAATTGCAAGAATTAGCAACCACGAAGCTGTGGAATCACACACAGGTTTTCAGCACTTGATTAGATCCCTTCAGTGAATTTTGATTTATGTTTGCGAACACAAAACTGTGCCAATAAATCATGCAGAACTATTTTACTGTTATCAAGAAATTAGACCTGTTTTCATGCTTCAGAGCATAAATTGATGATTAATAAGTTGAGTTTTCCGACTATGTCATATAGAGTTTATAACAATAGTTGTGGTATCAACAATGCATTCAGCTCTATCCTTGACAAGGCTCACAGGAACCTTGCATGGTAAGCCAGTGCACTGTCAACTGCACAAAAAACTGCAAGGAAGCAACAAAATCTACGGTATCTGGCTCCAAAAACATTGAGAAAAAAGCCACAGGCACTTTTGTTTATTTTCTTTTTTTAAAAAGGAGGGATGGAAGATATGGATAGACAACCTAAAAGTAGCACAACATTTATGTTTCCTTTAAACCTCTAGCATTGGTCCCAGACACAGCAAGGATTAGGGACAAAGTGGAGTGGTGTTCTGCTGGGTTCCTGTCTTCCTATGGTTAATAGCTGCCCCTCAGTCACATGAGTGCACCTTTTCAGGACAGACAGGATTCATGAGAATAACACTGTGTTGTCAAATCATGGGGCCACACAAAGGAATTACTGTAGACAAAGAGCCACAGTCAGAAAAAAATAGTGCCATGAGAATGCAACCATGAAAAAGATGAATGTAAACATTAGGGACATGGATTCTTAACACTGTCCACCTCGCCCTGCCCACCTTCAAAACCAACCTGCTAAAATAATGAATCCTAATTTGTAATTGGTTTTATGACAATAGCAAATACAACCTCACAAAACTTCTGGATGATGGATGGGTAGATCTGTGATTATTCCCTCTTACCACTTCACCCACTTGGAGCTCTCCTGAGTTTTCAAAAGAGGGTTTGACAAGCAACAATTTCAGTACGGCAGGCACCTACTTGATAAATCATCCTTCCACTAGCTGCCACTAAGCTTGTTGCCACTTCTGAGTAAGTGCTTGCAAGCAGTCAGAAAGCAGCAGGGGCTGAAGGACTGTACTGCTGTACTGAGTTAACAGCAGATGGCTCTGCCGGCCCAGCAACTTCAGTCAGCAAGGAGCTGTGAAAGCCATTTGAATTTCCAAACAGCTACAGAACAGAGATGCTCAAGATGTACAACATATGCCTTACTTAAAAGTCTGTTCACATTGCAGTTAAAGTCCATTATATTTTTTTCTTAAACATATACAAAGGTAGGCGGTGCCACCTATAACCTTGACAGACAGCTTAAAAATGCTAGCAATTTGGTAAGAGAGAGAACATCCAGAAAGATCAGGCTAAAGCTTACATTTCCTTTGGATGTCTATAGTGCAATAACAGGCATATGATTGAAGTCTGCTGAAGTACCCTAACATGGCACATTACTGAACAGAGCAGTACAAGGGAAGTTTACCATCATTCTTTTCCAGCTGTATAAATTGTGCAACTGACTAGTGATCATATACTGCCTCTCCTCTTCAGTCTGATGCTTGGAGAGCTCCCAAACACAAAGGACTGTCAAATAGCTCAGAAGTAGGAAATTAAACATTTTTCTCAGCAGAAGATTCTTAACGTGCAGATGATTCCTCCTAAACACACATAGACCTCATTACCTTTCACCTCACAATGGGAAGGTCATCTTTCTGAGAATCAGAATACATTCCGTGAAGTGCAATTATCCACTTAAGCAATTACTTCACTTTGGTAAACATGGTTGGCAACTGCCTTTAGTGTGCATCTTTGAGTACCGGTAGGGAAATTAAGACAGTCAGCTCTTTCTGAAGTAGCAACGGGGTGGAACACCAATGTGGAACTACATCGTATTGCTCCCACAGTTCTGACCTTCCTTCAGTGGGAGAGTCTCCAAGTCTGCATGAAGCATTGCTCTATAGGTAATATACGTATGTGAGACCAATTCAGGTATCTCTGCACTTACAGTTCAGTTTTCCTCACTGCTGAACAATTTCCCTAGAGAAAATGGTTGTTTTCAAAATATATCCAAACTCAGTAAAAGATAACTCTAGAAGCAAATTCATTATTGTCAAGAAGATGAAAAAAAAAGGGACGATACCATTTTAAAAACTGAGTTAAAGGCAATGGGTTCCTTGCAGACCATTTGACTCAGAGGCTAGGTCCAATGGACTGATACTAATGCATTGCCAGTGGAGAACAACCTAGGTGCTGTTTTCACAAGGGAAATTTCTGTAATTTTTAGCATGGTCTGGTTCCTGTGACTATAGTGCAACCTCAGGGTTGCAGGCCACATCTCTGGGATGTCGGAGGAATCAATGTTTAGGTGGAATGCAAGCAGCATGATGGCAGATGTGTGCCTGGAAATATTATTCTCAGTAACAGAGAAATTCCAATGACACAGGCTTAGAAAACTCATCTTGCATTACTGCAAAGTAGTACAAATAATGCAATTGAAAATGGAGTAATATTGCACTTGATTACTTAATAACACTATTGAATAGTGTAACCAAAATGAAAAAATTGCTCTATTAAAATTAGAAAAGTTAATTGCATTCCCACACAGTACACATGAAGTATGCTTGCCTAGCTTGTGTTATAATAGCAATCCCTCTCCTTTAAGTACTGTTTCCATTAATATAGTGCCCATTGAAAAGGAGTGCTGAAATAGATGGAAATCCTTCCACTGAGCATAGTGAGCCATGGACTGCAGTCTCAGAGCTATCATTTTTCCACTGGAGGTAATAAATCAGCCCAGTAATGATATGTCATAATTTTGAGAGTTTGGCATGGGAGGAAGTTCAGCATTACAAAGAAAGAAAATTGATCTGAGATGTAATAAAGTGCCCTACTAGTCTAAGATGCTAGGTCCAGACCTCCCTCACCAACCAATCAAAATGTGCATATTTCCTCATTTGTTTTATTTTTTCTTTCACGATACCTCAAATTCTGATGAGAAATGGACCATGTCTCTCTACAATTACATGGTCTTACACCTTTTTTTGCTTTTTTGACCTATCTCCCCACTACCTTTTTAGTGGCAAACACCGAATCCAAGAATTACAGTGTTTTCTGTTTATTGGATAGTGATGTGGGCTGATGCATTTGATTTCTTCATCCAAGCCTTTTGTCCTCTCCAATTCATCCATGGTCTTAGCCCGTCATCAACAGTCAACCAACCTCTTGGATGACTTCAAATCTTCAAGGAGCTTTGCCGATTGAGAAAAATATTACTAGGAAAGGAACTTCTGTGACAAATTTAATCTGCCAGAAAACGATGACCACATTATCCTTTATACACGTGTCAAGCTGCAGAACTGATGTTCTTATTTCCTACATAAGTGTGTAAGTAAAGAGTCCATCTGAGCAATCATACTGTTAATTCAGCTGGCTGCAAAATATACTCCTTACCATGCTACTATAGTTGTGAAAACAAGAAGGTACTAATCAGGGCTTTAGAAATCACCTTAATAGTTCCTGTGACAGTCTTATTGGATTTACATTCATCAGCAAATCCAAGAAAACAATTTGATAATTTTAGCACAAAGCAGACGAAGGATTTGCTAAGCTGCTTAAAGCCTCAGCTCTGAAATGTTGGAAAGGTTCAGGTTGATGAATATTTACAGGATAGGCACCATGGATGAACTATATTAGACCTGAACCATGTTTTGGATCTTTGAAGCCAGCTTATGATCAAGAATGTATCATATTCTGCAGCAAAATTTAGCAAGGGAAGTACTTTATCAAAAGGAAGAATCAATTCTCTTTCATTATATTATGATTTTAAGCAGCTTCTCAACCCTGTTAAGACTCAGGTATGTAAGATCTTTAATAATGTGAACAGCATAACAATTATTTTAAAAAAGATTAATATAAACTGATTTGCCTTTAGCTATTATTCAAATTACTAAAATGATGGATAGAATTTCTTAATAAAAATACTTGGGGGGGTTTGTTGTTTTGTTTTGTTTTTAACCTGTTGCACTTTAACAGCTGTTTAAAAGCCTCTACTGTGTTTACAATACAATTTGCATGGGTAATTACCACATGCATTTACTCAAGCTGTCGGATCTGCTATTGTAAGGTCTGGATTCAAGAATCCAAATGTTTCCTTTAGTCCCATATTCCTAGAATGTGATTTTGCATAATGGTCATAAGGAAATGAGCAAGCACACTGTAACAGCATTTATTTAAGCTAGTGTTGTTGCCCTCTTGTTTTACTTTATGAATGAAAGCTTAATATAAATTCCAGCCAGTTGAATATGACAATAGAAGATTATTTTGGATATACAGTACCTCTCTGATTCTCACCAAGGGCTTTCTTTATAGAGCAGGTAAAAATTTAATTCCTTTCTGTGTCCTGAAGTCTCTACCATGATAATCCAATTAATAGTTACTGAAGTAGGAGAAATGCTCTTGTTAATCTTTATTATGCATTTGTAGTTCCTTTATTTGCTTTCCTGAGGACAACGAGCCTCTTTGCAGTTGCAGTGATGCATTCCTCAGCATTGAATATTGAATCACATTGGCCATAGTACTAAATCAGTGAATATCATAAATATATTTATCTTAAAATAACTATTTCTTGTAAGCTGATACTGAATATGTACATGTAGATATGGCTTAATATTTACTAGTAAATATGATGGTTTTGTTAACACAGAGTCTTTTAATATATGCAATAGTAATAATACATCATATGTTGACATAGAAGAATATCAATAGTCTTATTGCTTTTCATTAGGAAAAAAACCCGATAACTAAAGCCACATTGATTTATATCTACACAGAATGGCTATTCTAAGTCTATGTGAGCTCAGAAAACAAAACACATTCAACATCTTAAAATCAAGTCCTTGACAGCCTAGACTCCTTATCAGGAAAATAAAACCCACCACAACAACAAACAACCCCAAAAAAACACACAACCATAATGTAATGTTTATTTAGCATTAAATTTACTTATTTCACGTTATGAAATTTAAATAGTTAAATAGCAAATTTCCAAGTAATTATATAGAATCATAGAATCATTTTGGTTGGAAGAGACCTTTATCATCAAGTCCAACTGTTAGACCAGCACTGCCCATTCACCACTAAACCATGTCCCTCAACAGCACATTGATAGGTCTTTCAAATCCCTCCAGGGATGGTGACTCCACCACTCCTCTGGGTAGCCTGTTCCAGTGCTTGACAACCCTTTTGGTGAAGCCATTTTTTCTTATATCCAATGTAAGCCTCCACTAGCACAACCTGAGGCCTTTTCTTCTTGTCCTATCACTTGTTACTTGAGAGAAGAGACCAACCCCCACATTGCTCCAACCTCCTTTCAGGTAGTTGTAGAGAGTGACAAGGTCTCCCCTGAGCCTCTTTTTCTCCAGGTTAAACAACCTCAGTTCCCTCAGCCTCTAGACCTTTCACCAGCTTTGTTCCTCTTCTTTGGACATGCTCCAGCACCTCAATGTCCTTTCTGGAGTGAGAGACCCAAAACTGAACACAATATTCCACGTGTAGCCTCAACAGTGCCGAGTACAAGAGGACAATCACTTCCCTAATATATACAGCCTAAATATACAGAAAATATACAGAAGAAAACACTGTAAGATAAACATAAAGAAGTTACTAAAATTAACTCTCATCTGCCACGTATGTAATCTGTGAGAAATTATGGAATTTTGCTGCTATATGGTAATAACACAATAATGATACCCTGAAAGACTTAACATCCACTCCTCCATGACAAATCAGTATCACATGTCAACTATGATTAACTTAGTCATGATGTGCTTGATGAATACAGGTGACAGTTAGACAGCTATGATATCAGATGCCTGCAAGAGCAATTCACAAACATAAAAAATGCATTATCAACAGTAATCTATTATACACTGAAGAGCAAAGCACAGAGTATTTCTCAACTGAAAATATTAGTAACAACAAAAAAAAAATCACCAGTTGCTTCATGTATAGATGTATGCAAAGAGCTAGGGATGAACTTTGCTAATCTCTTAACACTTCAGTTATAAAATGGAAACAGTAAAACAGATCATATCCATATAGATTTGGATGTTAAACGACCTGAGGCTTTCCCCAATTATTACTGTGTAAGTAACCTTAGTAGTAATACTTCTACATACTTGTTAAATTGTGTGACACAGTTGTGAGGTTTTGACCAACCCAGCCTCTCTGACACAAGCCAATGTGCCAGAGGAGTTGATGTCTTTAATTTGTCTCCTCTCTGACAGAAGACAACACTCAAGCCTGTCAATGAGGTACACTAAGCGTAACATCCTCCTTCCCCGTCTCACTCCCCCATGAGCCTTCCCATTCAAATATTAAACCTTAATAATTCCCCTTGGGTGAAAACTAGATGGTCTATCAACCATAACAGATTACATAGCAAAGGGGAGCAGAACAACTGCTGGGTTTATCCAAGCTTTACCTGAATATGCATAGTATATTAAGTGGCAAATCTCAAGTTCTTACTTCACACTGGCAGTTACTGTATTGACAAATTAATCTTTTTAAATGATGGTTTTCAGAAAAAAAAAAACAACCAACAAACACAAACCAAATCAAGAAAAAAACATAAACAAACAAACAAAAACCCAAACAAACAAACAAAAAAAACCCAAAACAAATACATATTGAGAATGGGTGGGACAATATGATGTTAGAGATATGGTGACATCCAACACTAAGGATTTGTAAACAAACTACTCTCCAAGTGTGAAAAAGGTGTCCTTCCTACACTAGAGCAGGGACAACTCATGGAGGAGAGGAATGGCATCCACTATAGCTTTTCTTGACCTTTAAGCAATAAGGACTTGGTTCTTCAGGTCAAACAAAAAAGGAATGAAGAACATTAGTGAAGGAAATTCATTGGGGTTTTTATTGATTTCATGCTATATTTATATTTTAACACTTCAGGATGAAAAAAGACATCGCTGCTTCTGACTTTTCCTTGGTGTCCATGAAAAAAAAGTGCCTGAGGCATCACATTTGCAGTGAATCCTCCTCTGTGACAGTGACATATAGAGGTCAGTTTTGAGTAACACCTGTTTTCTCCTAAAGGAATGTCCTATACCTTTTTCTAGCAAAAGTTGCAAATAAAATGGTACTTTCTGCTTTTATCACAAATGAATAATCCAGCCTGGTCATAGCAGTAAACATAGCAGCTACAGTTAAAGAAAACATAGATAAAATCTTTACAGATGCATTCCAATTATTTAGAGTTGGAACCTGGGTGCTTTCAACATTCCATAGATGTATTATATTCACGTGTAGAACTGAAGCAATGGTTTCTTTTACCCTATAAATCTGCTATCCACTCAATAATGTTTTAACCCAAGTTAGAAAAAAACACCCCCAGTTTAATACAGTGCAAGTCAGAGAAAAAAAGTTTCACGCTTTTTGATGACACAAAGAACTAACACATCTTTTTCTTTCCTTTTTTTTTTTTTCCTTACAATTTTATACAAATGTTGGTCTGGGAAATTATTGGATTATATTAATAAAATTTGTCTTTCATATCCTTTCTGACTGGCAGCAACCATTTTTGGAACTGAGCATGTGTCAATCTGCTGTCCTTCAAGGATTTTCTAGCTTCTCTTTGTGTTTAAAATAAATTAAAATAAAATCAGAATCAATTCTATTTCTCTTATAAATTTTCTTCATGTTTGAATACTGCCAGCAGGGAATTTTGAATTAATATATCCTAATTTAAAACCTTGTTGTGATGACTTTCCACAGTTTCTTGCTCCAGAAGCAGCTACAGTGAAACCAACAGGAATATATTTCAAGTTAGATCCCATTTGGTTTTATAAAGCACAACTCAATATTTATTAATATAGATAACACAATCACAATATATTTTTAATGTGATATAACCATAATGTTGTGTGGATGCTTTGTGTTGAGTGGTTGGGGGGTTGAGTTTGTTTAATTAAGAATTTGATATCACACTATTTCACAAACACATTGTATTGCCGTTTGAAATATTTTTTTTTTCAGATATTACTTTTTATAGCTACACCAACATGGACTAGAACACAAATGTTACTTTTAAATTAATTCCAGATGAAAATAAACCAGACACTGATTTGCAAAAGCTTTTAACAATAATGTAGCACAAGACATTTTTGATGGCAATATGTGAAGGAACAGCAGTTGAACTGCACATACCCTGTGGCTAGAAGCAAATATCACAAACTGCTCATGACAGATTTTTAATTAACATATTTTGCTGCTTCCAGATAGAAAGAATGGTCTAAGTCAAAGCACCTTCTCTGATTTAAAGGGAGTATTGTCACTATCTTTCAGCAGAGGATAGTTCCCCAGACCTGCACACTGCACTCTGGGTTTAACAAAAGCATTGTATGTCTTAGCAAGCAGATCTAATCACGCAGTCTGTCTAATTTGGCTCCACAAAAGCTTGGTTTCCTTAATTCATGATGGGTATACATGAATGGTTCCATTTATAATGAATGATAATAATGTGGGACTATACATGCCTGAGATAAACAGGGGCCTCACATCCTCAAATATATTTATTTCACCAGAACAAAGTCAATACCCAGTGGCTAAGAACTAAGGCTTTATATCTGGACAAAGAAGCACACATAAAGCAGCACAGACTCAGTTTTGAACAACAGTTTACCCACTCTCTCATGCACGTTCCAGTTCTTTTCAAACTGTACATTACCAAGGAAGAATTTTACCTGCTCTGTAAAGCATCCCACAGGCTAAATCCCCAAAGTCCCCGCATGAAGCAGTTCTCCTATAATGAAACCCTGCAGACATGCCCTGTCACTTCTGCATCCTGCAGTATGGTCAAGGACCATTTACATGCAGAACTCAACTTCACCTTCTCCATCATCAGATCCTCTTGGACCCTCACTTTATATGTCTGACACACAAACTCTGACTCAGAGAAGGTTGTAGTCAGCCTGTCAGGATAAGTACAGTTCTTTTGAAGCTCTTGTATCAGGCAGACCAGAAGTTAACGGAAGGAAAGAAAAAGACCTTCTGAAAGTGATCAAACTTCCAGAATATCAGAGAATTTTGAGTCTTTAATGCATGGTCTCCATTTCAGGGAAAGTTTGAGACTGTTTGTAACAAGGACATTCTGTAAAAAGTCTTGCACGTCCATAATGCTGCTGTATCATTCTCCATAACCTCCACTTCAGCAGAGTAAGAATGATGGTGCATACACTAAAGGCACTGCAGACTGTACAGATATAACCGGGTTTAGATGATGTTTTTTTCCAGAATAAATCTAAATCTGCAATGTCAGCAAAAAGAAGTGGTTCACCTAGTGTAGCATCTAAGGTTGTACTCAGAGCAGCTTCATCCATACCATAGGACTCTGCCAGTGCAGGTATGCTTTCATTTTGTAGCATTTTCAGTTTCTGTCATCTGCTAACGTAGATGAATGTAATGCTATAAGAATTTGCCCTGTGACACTACTTATTCATGCTAGGGTGCTTTTTTTTCTGTTTGTTTTTAAGCCATGGATATTTACATGCAACTACTAGGTTATAATTTTTGACCCCTGGTCCTATAAAGACCCACAAATACAATCTTCAGTAAGAAAACAACTGAGAAGAAAAAACTGAGCAAAGAATTGATCTTATCAATGCTTATAAATATCTAAAGGGTGGATGTTAAGAGTATGGGGCCAGTCTCTTCAGCTGTGCCCAGTGATAAGACAAGGGGTAACAGGCACAAACTGGAACACAGGAAGTTCCACCTCAACATCAAGAAAAACTTCTTTACTTTGAGGGTGACAGAGCACTGCAACAGGCTGCCCAGATAGGCTGTGAAGTCTCCTCCTCTTAGACTTTCAGAACCCACCTAGATGTATTCTCATGCAACCTGCCCTACATGAACCTGCTTTGGTACGAGGTTGGACTAGAAGATCTCCAAAGGTCACTTCCAACCCCTGCTATTTGGCAATTCTGTGATTTCAAATGCATTCTGTTAATCTCTCATACTGCAGTCAAATTAAATACCATCTTTGCCTTTGCTTTTCCTTTCTACTGTGTGGGGCAGGGTTAGATCACTAAAATACTTAACTCATTAAGGAGTAGAACTCAGTTTAACATGTCCTGCAGGGATGTAACATCATGTCTAATGAGATGGGCACAACATGAAACTTTAATGACAGAATATAAAATGGATCTGGAGACAGGTCTGTAGATATCCGTGGCTAATAAGGCTGTTTACACTAGCATTTTTGTTCAGAGCAGGAGCAAGGTTTTCTTCTACACTCATCATAGTTAATTTTATGTTGTGGAGTAGTCTGTGAACACATGAATCAGACTTAACTAAAGATGTGCTCCAGATGTGCACCTAAAGTGCTCTGACTGATAGTGAGTAGTCCATGGGACCAAGTGGAACCTAGTCCAAATGAAACCCCTGCTATCTGGCTAGGAAATTGGACCATCTAAGAGACTGGCACCATAAGCACTTCTCATCATTACAGGGTGACAGAGGATGAACACAACAACGCTGAGTCGGTACCTTACATCAGTCATGGTGTACATTCAGCTGCAAAGCCAACCTGAACGAGAGAGGCTTGAACTAAACTAAATGCAGTTCTTGCCCCAAAACTGGCATCTGAGATAGCAACAATGTCCTGACCATATATGCATAGCAGATTTTCGCATTTACAACATATGATTCCAGATTTGCACAGAAAGTAGCAAGAGCAATCAGAGGTCAGTCCGTAAGACGAGCCAAAGTGGAACCAAAATCCTTCGGAACAATTACTCCTGCCAGAACAATTAAAACCCTGAGACATGCAGCTCTCTTCTATTTGCAGAGAAAAACTAGCAGTCCTACCAAATGATTCTTCAGAAAATAATTACCACACTTGCCAGGAACTGGCCTGCATTCAAGTTGTCAGTATTTGTCCTTGAGGAAGTGGCATAGACAGACAAGGCTTTTCTGAACTAATGTAAACGTATGAAAGCTTGTAAATGGCTTCTGAAAAGACTTCTTATGATTTCCACTTTTTTTCCCCCATTTTTAAAGATTTCACAAATAGCTAAAAGAAATTGAAAGGGGGGAAAAAAATGTTATTCCTGTAACTGCTTCTGCCTTTCCTCTTTTCATAGTGTTAGCCTCTTATAATTTTCCATTCTGGCTTTTTCTAACTTAGGCCTTAAACTTTCTATAAACTCCCCCTAGAGTCCTGCAGAAGACTGTGTGGTTGTACACACATGAAACATTGTGCAACAGGAACTTGTAGTGAGACAGTGACTTCTTTTGTGTGTGTACCATGCCCAGCACAACCGGGTCCTAACATTGCTTCTCTCCTTGACATGGGAGCAATACAATGAATAGACTTCAGTGAAACTCAGCAAGGTGAGGGTGAAGTGATGCTGTTGTATAGGCAGTGGTGGCAACCACAGCAATAACATCAACAAGGGGGAGAGAGAACAAGGTTTACCTGCTGTGCCTGCTGCAGCAGCTCCATTCGCTCATGCAAGATCTGGCTGTCAAACTCACGGCTCTGCCTCAGGATCTGCCGCCGCACCTTCTCCACTGCAGCTCGCAAATCCTCCCTCTGGGCTTCAGTCAGCGACTCGCTTGCCCGCCTTCCTGGATCCTGCTGCAGGGCATTATACAGCGTGGCTTCCAGCTCCTGGATTTTCTAATGCAACCCAAATCACATAGAGACAGGCTGCCATTTGAATCCAGCAAGCAAACGACCCACCAACAGCTAGAGGAGAAGGCTAGCAATTGAAACAGGAGGCAGGAGGGAAGGATGGACACAGACAGGTAGACAGAAAGCAGCAGTTGTGAGCAGTGAGGAGCATTCCACACAGAGTGCACGTAGATTTACACCCAGGCAATGCTTCCTATTCTAGTAAATGATTGATTTCTTCTATTTAAGAAAGATTCAGATGATAGATCTGTGCTTAATACATAACAAAACCCCAGTCTCTGATGCTGAATATTACAAAATTTATGTAACAGATTAAACTGATTCCCTTCAATGGCAACTGAATAGTTAAACCAACATATAAAATAAAAACACTAAAGGAAGAATTGTGAGTGACAGAAATCTTACCATCTCCCCCTCCCTGGCTTTACTGTCCTGCCATCCATTTTTCAAAATCTATGTCACTGTCTTAGTTCCAAGTTGCCATAAGCAATGAAGAGATGAACACTTGTATACTTGCATACACTAATCTCTCACCAGTCTCTTGCTATCTGCCAGATTCCTAATCAGATTCTCATGCACTGACCAAAACTGCAGTACTTTGCAAAGCAGAGATCACAGGCGAACTTTACATTCATACAGAGAACTGTATTCCCAAGAGTAAAGAAAGAAAGGAATCACAGCAGTATTTCCCTGATTACTGGCATTAGTATGATCCTAGTAAAAAACCAGCATCCAGACTGACAATATTTGGATCAAGAGCATCTGACAACATCTCTTTAGCCCTCATGACACCTTTGTGAGGTAGGTAATTCTATCCATATTAGTGATGCATAAACAGCTGCACAGAGAGGTTAAATGGCTTGCCCAAGGTCACAGTGCTAGAAATAGAGCCTGTTTGCTTTCATCTCTATCAACTCTCAGCACTAGACCTTGCTTCTTTTCCGAAAACATTTTCCCCATGAGAAATACTTACAATGTATAAGTATTTTGTCAGGCCATTATAGTTTGAATTCCCTGAAGTCTCATGATTGATAAAGTTGAGTGTGCTGTTTTACCAGTTCCTAGGTAGTTCCTAATTGTTGTTTAGCTTGAAAGAAGGAAAGGTTGCAGCTTCCCTTTTGGGAAAGGTAAGGTTGGTTGGGACCACACAGGAAGGAATCGCATAAGAAGAACAGGCATTCCCAACTTAGGGAGAGCTTAGCAGCAGTAATGTTTACAAATGCTTAAGAAAAAGCAATATTGGAAAAGTTGTAATTTCTGGTGTATTTTACCAGTCATGGGTTTGTGCACAGATAAATTAGCTCTTCCCATTCCAGATGTGCTAACAAGATCTTCACATATTTTGGAATAAGAAATGCAATGCAAAAACATTAGACTTCTAAATACTATTATCGATTTCCTAAGTAACCATAAAAGTAATACTTGATTTCCTAGTTTGACAGAAAAAGAAATAAAATTTAAAAAGAACCCTATTTGTAATTTAAAGGAAAAAAAAAAACCAACAACAACTCTATTTTATTAAATCTACTCAAACATGAAAATTTAATGACTGTTCTTTTCCTACCATGTATGCCTGGTCCAGAGCTTGTTTCCTGTAGTCGAGTTCTTCCTCTAAATAACCCTTCTGTTTACTGAACAGGTCCTGAGCAATAATAAAAACAAGGGAGTGTTTGTTCTTTAGCCTAATTAACAAAGAATCATAAATGCCATCATTTTTAAGTGAGCTTTCCACTTGAAAGCCAATGAAAATCTATAGCAAATGATCACATTAATCCTAAGGATATCTGGAATATCAAATATACAATATTAGCAGTTAAAATATGTGAAGCATATTAAAGAGCTGTACGTAGAAAGCATTGACCTCTACACCAGTGTACAAACCTGCCTTGACCTGACAGAAGTGCACACAACAGCTTAGAGGTGAATGGGAATGTACATACATGTGGTCCAATAGTCATAACCAGGACAGGGCAGGCAAAGGGAAGGAAGAGAGAAACACAAGTGAAGGCTCTTTATGGCTTTTCTGAAAATATCCAATGTCTACCCTCAAGGAACTCATGGGGCAAACTCTCATTTGTGTTGTCTAGTCAGTTATTCTAGGGAGCAAACCAGAACATGCAGAGCCACAGCTGGGTTCTGCAGCAGCAATCCCTGACGCATTACTGAAGCAGAAGTAAAAACTCACTTCTCAACTTGTAAAGGCAGGGAGCCAATTTATGGGTAAAGTGGTGTCCAGAGAGGTTAAGTGACTAGCTGAAGAAGTATTCAAGATACCTAGAATTTACAAGGATTTTTTTTTTTTTTTTTACTAAAAAAAAACCCCAACACAAAAACTTTTAAAAGTTGTTTTTAAAACTCAAACTCACCAACATTCACAGTTATGTACATATATAAAACAGTCTGAAATTTCAGTGGACCTCAGTATGCAAAAGCATGATGTTGCAAGAAAGTTGTGGATATTTGAATGGCTGTCTGAATAGTCATGTGAGAAGTGACTGGTGACAATGTTCTTGCAAAATGTGCCTTTAGAGTGTTTTGGATGATAGTAAGTAAACCGAAATAGTTACCTGATTTTACTAGCTTTTCTCAAGACAGGTTTGCATGCTTAACAGAATTAGCAGTAGACCAAAACCAGAGCAATCCCTTTGATTTGATTTAATATTTTACTTTTTTTTTTTTCTATTCAACAAAGGCCTGCTTTTCCTCAACATATAGAATAAATGCCAAATTAAATAAATAGGGTTCTTTCCTTAACTGTATATAAAAATTAAAAGTTGCTGGTCTGGTTAGTTTTATTGGATATGGGATTGCCCCAAAGTCACTTATTTGGCCAATTTTTATGTTTTACTTTTTTTTTTAACATCTTTTAAATATATATTTTACATATAATTTTGCATATATATGGATTTCCAACAGTTTTTCTGTCAGCTGTCAGTGTAGTACTGACACAGAATTCACCTAATCATGAACCATGATGATGAATTCTCGCTTCAAACATCTGATTTAAAAAAAAAAGCAATTCAGATCAACAAATTAATGCTTGGCCAGGACTCAAAGCATAAAATAACTATGGATGACCTCCCTCTTGTTGAGAACAGCTCATAGTTGGTGACAGCAGCAACATACAAGACCAATTTTAGAGGACTCGGAGTAATAAGTTGCTATTTTATTGTTTGTTGTAAGAGCTATTATAGTCATAATTAAGGTTTTCTTGTAAACTTGGAGTTCTTTTAATTGCCTGTGTATTAATATTGAAAGTAGAACCAAAGTTTAAGTCAGGCTTTGAGCTTGGGGCTAGAATTCAGCTACCCACAGGTGGGCTTCTATTGCTATTACAGCCAGTTTATAGGCTGGTCCAGAAGGGCAGACGACTCCAACAGGTGCTGTAGGCCATGTTTCTCAGCCCCTTATGGACATCTGCGGAACTCTAAAGAATGTAATACGGCATTAGTCATCATGTTTATGCAACTGAATCCCACCTTGACTATCCAGGTGGCATTATTTTGTTATGTGAATTACAGCAACAGCTACATGGCTGTTGTACCAGATAAAATACCACTGTGCACTGTGTAACACATAATAAAGGACAGGCCTGGTCCTAACATTCTTACAAGTGTCTGGTACCAGAGAAGTAGACTGACTTGGCCAAGACTATAGAGAGGGTCAGAGCTACCAACAGACCCCAGAAAAGAAATGCAACTGCCTTGATCATGTTGCTTCTCCAAATGCTGGCCACAAAATGCAAGAGGGAAGGAAACAACAGGATCCCAAACTCTTAACATAGGTTCCAAGGACAACTAATTGAGTTTTCAGCCCTACTGAAAGTTCCACACTAGAATAGTATTTCTAAACTCATTTCACAATTGAGTCAATCACTGGCAATGCAGACTCCAAAATGATAAAAAGACAGACACAGGGCTATCCAGAGTTGAAAACATGACAGATAATAAGTGGGAAGATAATAAACCAAGTTAGAAAGAAACCATTGATTTTCTTTCATCTTCTATAAAAGAATCTTGTATTTGTGGTCATTTTCCCTCTCCAAAACTTTTGCATTTTTTCATAACAAGGGTTAAAAATAAAGAAATACTAAATGTGGAAAGGATCATACCTATGTTAAAGCACAACCACTATAATAGGATACACTCAACAGAGAACACAGTCTGAGCACTGGCCCAAATACATACTTCTTCAGTGGCCCTGGGCAAATCACTTAACCTCCCTGTCTCAGTTTCCCATTCTTTATGATGCATGCAATGCTGATTATTATCTACCTGTAAAAGGTGTGGCAAAGATTAATCAGTGTTTATAAAGCCATTTGAAGATGAAAAGCACAGCATGCATGGTAAACAAATAGACGAAACACTCATTCTGCAAGTTTTTGTTCAACACATGGAAAAATAAGGGCAGTATAGCACTGAGTTTGTTATGCAAGACAGAACTGCTTTTGAGAAAATATTCTATCTTATAGCATGAAAAACTTTGGGCAAGAAAAGTCATCTGGAGTAGGACGTCTTTACAATTTGTCCACAAGCTGAATTCCAGAGAGCAAAGGAATATCCTTGACAATTCTACTGACATGACCCCAAGATTAAAAAGATGATGCTGTTGCCAGACAAATTAATACACAGAGAAAGCACAAAGACAATTTCACACCGTTTGGTTAATACGCTTTCGTCTTCTAATTTGTATATATTTTGCTATTTTGATTCTGTATAGATTTGACAGTTCCCTCCCACCTCAAAGAATAGAAGCACTAAATTATTCTAGAAACCTCTTGCCTATTTTACCATGAAACAATCTCTGTTAAGCAGAGAAAGGCCACAAATCAACTTGTAATGAAGTTTATACACATTCCTTTGAGATCAGTTTTAGTTAAATGAATTATTGTTCCTTACCTTTTCATTCTCCAGGTCTAACATTTTCTGTGTCAGTGCAGCTTCTGTCCCCTCTATCTGTTTTAACCACTATGTGAACATAGTGGTGTGAAGAGGAAACATTTAAAAATTAAAAAAACAGAGCTTTTGAAAAAATTTTGAAAACATAGTCAGCATGGAGGACTACAGAAATATCCTAAAGACTAACAATGGAGGTTATTTTCCACAATAATTACACACACACACACACACACACACACACAAAGTTCAGGATACAAAATGATACTTGGAAAATCAACCCAATTGTTCCCAACTTGATATACTTAATGTTGGTTGGCCTGATCTGCAAAGCTATCATATGACTCTGTATTTTTCCAGATGGCAAGTTAAACAAAAGGCAAGGTGGCAAACTTAGTCCTTTATTTTGCAGAGTTTGCTGCACCCTTCATGGGAAGGGGCTCAGTTCTAAAGTATCAGTAATGTAGAGAGAACAATAGACAGATGGAAGATCATGTGGTTGCTACCACAAATCCTTTACCATTCTGGTGATAAACAAAATCAGAATGAAGAAGAATGGCCATTGCATTCCAAAGGTAAAATTACATATTGTAATAACTAAATGCATGGATAGAAGGCTCTTGCTTAATTACTGTCACCAGGATTATATTAATTTTCAGCATTTAACGTCATTGGATTGGATGGGAATGATCAGTTCTGAATTGTTTTATTTCATTTCCTTATTGTTCTAGAGTGACAATCAATGACTAGTTTACAGAGAATATAGTTTAGACTAATGCTTCCTTTTGTAGCACCAGCTCCTATTAAGACCAACTGTAGCCTTGCCACTGGTAATTCTCAAGTGCTTTGCTCACTAACACTAGGTTACTCTTATTTACTTCAATTCTTTTGGTAAGCACTATACTTCAGCTTCTTAATTTTAGAGTTTTGGTGAATTCTTTGGGGATCACACTCAAAGGAATTAATGACATATCCATTTTTTTTTCTTAAAGATTTAGGTAGGAAAGCTGCAAACATAAGTTTATGAATAAGCAAAATGTGAATAGACATTCCACTATTTAAGAAATGAAACCAGTTTTATCTACTTAGTAGATTTATCTTTGTACAGAGCTTAAGAAAGTGAACAGGAACACCATATTCCCCAGTGATTCTATTTCCTTCATCTTTGTTTTCTTCATTTCGAAGGTGACAGAATGAAGATATTCCTAAGGAAAGCCTCACTGCTGATAAAGAATTCAGAAAGACAGTGAGCATTCTGAGCCCTTGAAATCAATAGAAATGGGGAAGCCCTCAGCATCTCCCACAGCTATCCTCAATGTTTGCAAAGGAAGAGTTATTTTCAAAAATTGCAGGTCTAATTTTTTGAAGGTATGAATGATATGCAAAACTAAATGTTGATACTGATCTTCCTATGCCTACAAGCCTTTCTGGAACCAAGGGGCACAGAAGAGACAAAAATATACTTAGGAGTCATTTGTAGCATTCAAAATAAGCTTCTGGAATTGTGCCAACAGAACCCAGAAACTTTCCTTGCCTGGCAGCTTGATTTCCAAAAGATCAGTTCTAGTGGCTGAGTATAGTAGATTTGATCTACATAAACACTGTGTGTGAACATGTGAATATAACTAGCATAACATCTATGTCTCTAGTACCATTTGTCTACCAAAAGTTTCCTTTATGAGATGACTATATTATTGTTTCTTGTAATTAAGGAACTATAGGAACACACATAGGAAGCTGTTTGGCCCTTATTTAGAAGGACATCTGAGATCGTTACATTACACTGGAGAAGGCAGCGGAGTTGCTTTAAATTTCCTTTAATCTAAATTCAGTATATGCATCCAATAGAACTTACATAAATACAATCATCCAATCTTAGCAGATTTTGCCTGATTTTGTCTGTGCTTTAGAACATATTTTATGAAATGTGGTATTGTGTCTGTTTTGTTAAGGACAGCATAAGACTATTTTCTGTTATTCTTTGTCTTAGTAAACTTTGGATGTGGATAGTGCCTTCTGTCATTGAGAAAATCAGCCACTTTATTAGCCTGAACCTCAAATGTGCACCATGAAAATGAGGAAAAGGTTTCATGCTTCTCAGAGCATCCTCTTGATGCAATTTGCTATCAGCTTGTACTTAGTGCTCCGAGGCAATTCACTAAAATGACATAAAATGTGTAGAGTCCATAGATAACATGAACTAAGTTACTCTCATTCTTTAAATGCATTCTATTTACTTATACAAGATAAAATTACCATTTCCATCTTTTTGATTTAGTGTTCAATTTCTGTAATAACAAGATTGTCTGATAAGGTCACAAAAAAACAAACATAAGAAAACAAAACCAAATACACACACCATTAAGGCAAACTAGGAACTTTTGTCAAAAAAGAAAGCAAAAGTTCAGATGAAATTATAGACCAACTTTAGCACAAATAAAGGCTCTGTACTTATTGTATGTTTCTATTAATCTAAGGAATTATTTAATTTGACAAAGCTTCCAATCCCTTATTGCTGTGATCGTTGGTAATGGAAATACTTTATAGATTACAAAGCATATGTTCTATTCTGCACCACTGACACAAGTTAAACAAGCTCACTAATTCCAGTGGGAATTTTTGCACAAGTACTAATTTACTTGAGCAATAATAACCCATTCTAGTCTCTGAAGTCTGGCCAGTTTTGCTGTCAGTCTTGGTCTATGTAGTACATCCTTACTGGATGTAAAGGGCTATGATCATCACCACCTCTTTTTAATGCTAGAACACGATGAAAAGCAAATGGATTTTAGCACTTTTCACCCTTTCTATTTTGCTTATAGCAATTACTCACTTAATTCAATGATTATTAAATTACCTAATTAGATTATCTACTTTGCAATATTTAGATAAGTAGAATTCCAAAATTATACCTATTAAAATAATTATCACAAAATGCTGAAATTTAAATTTTAAATTTCTGATTTTGAATTTCAAAAATGCACTTAGGAAAGATTTAATAGAAACCTATGAAAAGGACAGATAAAACTTCTTTAGTAAAAAAGATGAGTCTTAATTCTAAATGTCATCCTTATTTGTATACAGATTATATTCTCTCTGTAATTGGAGAAATAAAGAACTAATCATGCAGAACTGAGTAACCTGACTGATTACCTATCTTGTACAAGCTACTTTTTCACTGTTTGTGCCCATTAACTTACAGAGGAAGGGACCATGGACCACTTGGAGTTTTTTCATTCATACAAGAAATGAGCCCCAAATGGACCACAGTGGTACAATTTTCATAGGACTTCACAGTACCCTATTTCCAGAGAGCTGAGGATATTAGCACTTCTGAGAATGAAGTCTCTTTTGTTAAGTGGCTTTTTAGTACTTTATTCTAAGGGACTATCTCCAAAATATGCTGTTATTTTTAAACTGTGTTAATTTTTTAAATTTGATTTTACCTCAAGACCCCACAATCCCAACAGTCATGTAAGGATGAAAACATGCTCTAATCCAAACGACCTGAACAGAAAAGCCATGTTTCCCTGGCTGATTTATGTGATATCTTAGAAGACATGGTCAGTCTTTAGACAGAGAAAAATCTTTACTGAATTCTACCTTTTCACAGAGGGAAAGCACAGTCCCAGCTTGGATTATTGCAACCTGTTCTTCATTTCTCAAATTCTAAAATACAAAAAAAAAAAATGCATTTTAAATCATATTGGAAATCCATCCGTCAACAAATAAATCAGCTATACCATTTAGCATTTTAAAAACACGCTCAGAAGGGATCTCTTGACTGAAAGCGTTAAAAACTGTCTCCATTCTACTTCAGCACACATCTCCCACCACACTGTAACAGTTCATTTTTCAATGAAAACTAAGTGGTTTCTGACAAGGATTTTGAATTGTGTTGTTGTTGTTGTTGTTTGTTCTTTTCCTAGACACCTGTTCACTGGACTATAGACCTGCAGAAAATGAATGTCTCCCTCACACACTTCAGAGATAGACTTCCCATTAATGAAAACACTGCAAAGAAAGAGCAAGTACCATAGAACCAACTACCAAGTTCCCACAGAACTTTTTATGTTGAAAGTAAATTTAGAGCTTAAAACTACTGTTATGAAGACCTCCAACTGTAAAGCTATCTTTATAGTGGACCCAGCTCCATGAATGTTTGTGCCCAAACCGCATGATCAAGATTTAATACTGTAATTGCATTAGAGGGGAAGAAAGGGAACCAGTCATCCTTGACCTTTCTCCCAGAAAATCCACTCCTAGCAGAGGCATCCTTCACAGTAGTAGGTGGAAGTGGAGTAGAGGAAAAATTCAGGAATAACTTGGTCTGGCTTTAATTTCCTTATTTTTCACCCCTAGTCTATTTTATATCTTTTCCCACTGTCTATTGCAGTGCCTTTTTTCCATGTCATTCAGTCAAGATCAAACCCTATCTTGAGAAAATGCACTTTATCACTAGCATCAGTTTAACTGGCAGATCTTCTTTCAAGTTTGTAAAAGTAGTTCCTAACCATTCATATTGTTCATACAAACATAGACACATAAAAATCACTCTATGCATTTTCTTGAATGTTATTTTCTGCTGTGAGGAAAAAAAAAATGCTTTAAAATAACCATAAAACCAGAGGTATATTTGAAATTAAAATTTTGTTACCCCATTATCTCCAAGAATATCTAGCTTCTTCATAAGTTCAGATATATTCACATCCTGAAAAAGATGTTCAACACATTTTTATATGGTAGGTGAGAAACAGTTTTTATATGCTACATTTTATGTACCCTTTATTCACTTCTGCATGCAAAAAAGACTTGAAATCTAAGTAAGTGAAACATTAGTTTTCCATCATAATTGCAAAAGTGTTATTGATTCTTTCAGAGACAAAACCAAATTTCACTCTTGATTATAGCAAGCAACCTGGATGTCTATGAAGGCAGAATGTTCTTGAACTATTCACATTTATCATCCTGCTCATGTATGCAGATGAAAGATCAAAAGTGATAAACAGATTTAAAGGACTGGGGTTTTTCTGTTTGTTTAGAGTGGACCATCAAGAATATCAAGCTAAAAAAGTTAGTACAACAGAAAGCATGAATGAAATAATTGAGGAGAAGGTTTGTTGAGTGGTTTGGTTTTTATTTTCTTTGTTGAACAAAGTTTTAAATCAGCCTTACAGTCGAAGAAGGGAATATGCACAGTGGGCTGAACATGCTCCTACAAACACTATCAGCTCACAAACTTTGTGAGTAAAAAGACATGTTTCCCTGTCCGTCAGCCCCCAGATCCACAAAAAGCAGTAAACAATCCATCCTCATGAAGGCACAATCACTGAAATCAAGAACACTCCTCTGATACACACACACACACACACACACACACACACACACACACACAAAAAAAAAAAAAAGAGAGAGAGAGAGGAATAAATTCTCACAATGTCTGTATTTTACACAGTGCCAGGGACAATTCCTAGGTTGCAGAACTCTATTTCCTACTTCAAAAAGTTGTTCAAAAGGTTCAGAGAACTGTTTAACCTGCACTAATCACATTCTCCTGAACTATCCCAAGTATGGTCCACAAGTTAACATGGACCAGTGATCATTTCCATTGACAGCTTGTTTGCAGCCATGCTATGTGAAGGTAGGAAGGCTTGGGAGCATGGTTGTTAGTCCAAAATGCTTAATACGCATGGATGAAGGAAGACAGTCTTGTTAAATGCTGGCACCTTCAACTTCTGCTCATATCCAGTACTTCTTAGAAGAGGTCAGTATTTCACAGGGCTGTGTCTTAGCTCACAAGTTTCATTACTTACGGTACATAATGTGCTGGTTTGCATCTACGTATTGTACTACTGCACTATGTGAGGAGTCAAGATGATCAATCTTTAAGATTTTTTTAAAGCTAAATTAGCTATGCTTGTAAATTAGATTGCTACACCAGAATATATTTGCTCATGATTCTGTACCTCACAGACTCCAGTGAGGAAGGCACCTACTGTGCCAGGAATACTCATTCTAATTCATTTATTTCCATGATGAAGCATATAGGAAGATTTAGAAAACAAATCAGATTTTGCATCATTCTAGAATCTGATTTGCTACTGATGGCTAACAATTTTGAAAGATACTGAAAACATACAAGAAGCCAACAATTTCAGTATGGCAATAATAGGTGACTGCCCCTCTTTCCACGTAAGTGAACTGAAAGACAGATTGCAAAAAACACCTCTGTTTAGGAATGTAACAGATGACAATGGAAAAAATATGAATTCTAGATCTTGGTAAGCTATACCTGCTACAATCAACATGCAAACTAGAAAAACAGATAAGCTAAGAAGCAGGTCTGATTTCCCATGGAGGCTCTATTAGAAAGGTAGTATGTTAACTGATGACTCTTGGTGTGGTCTGGGAAATTACTACCCAATGAAACCTGTAGGTAAGAATAATTTTTAATGTTTTTTTTTCTTTTAGACTAGTTGGCTCCCTAACAATATTCAGCCTACAATTCCAGTTTATTTTTATTACAGATACTATTGATCTTATTAAGGCACTGAATAGAAACAAGTCTTTTATAAGAGGACTTGTAAACACAATTACAAATATGAGCATAAACTACTAGCAAGTTCCAGGGAGTGTAACACATAGAGATTACACACTTTAGTTACTTGTAGAAAAGTTACCCTGACCTATTTTGCAACATTACTAAAAAAGCAAGTCTGAATTCAGTCTTAAGCGACCTGGCATGCAAACAATCTGTACAGATAGCCTATTCAAGGGAGAACAGCAGTGAAAAGATTAATTCTTGCTACCTCATAACAGAAAGTAACTAAGTGAGACCTTGATGTCTATCTTGTGCTGATCTTAAATGATAGTTTCACCTGTTTGAATGAGTTTTGGATTGGGCACCTCATGCTACAAGGCCCTGGCCTAGGCAAATAACTTAAGCATATTAATTCAACAAACAAAATACATAGGTGAATGCACAAAAGGCATGGGTATAAAATAATAGGTGAATGTCATATTTCTGACCTTAGATGAAAACAGAAACCAATATAATATCAAGAACAAAGTAATGCAGCAAGCCTTACAATGAATCACATTGACATCCACCTCCTTCTCCACAATGTTTTCACTGCAGTACCCTAGACTCAGTGTAAATTATCTTGACTGACCAGCCTTAATTTTTTTTAATGAACTCCTGACAGTCTACTAGATCATATTTTTATCACACCGTTTCCCCAGTTAAAAATATCTTTTCTGACTCTATTTATATTTTTTCAGTTTTTCGTCCCTATAGCAAGATGGCAAACCATGTTTGGATATTGACTTGGTCATTCTGAAAAAGTTCCTGGCCATCCGACTGTTACTAATACTCTACATATACCTTTACTCCTTCCTGTTGACAGAACAGTTGAAGTGCACTTCCATTGTTTTCAGGGAAGGTGGTTATATGAAGATTAAATGCCGGCGACCTTCGTTCTCTCTCCTGAGGAAAGATTTTGTTTAAAAACAACACATATGATTATATGTAAACACTTATTTCCCACCTTTACATAAGATATTTGTGCATTAAAAAGGAAGATTCCTATTCAGATTCCAAATATATGGTATTTCCTCTTACTTTCACCATATTGTACGGATTTTGGTTTTAGTTAAGCACAAAAATGGCATTAGTTTCCAACTGATTCCATGCACAGAGAGTTTCTGCAAAGTCAACCAACAACCCTCAGATGCAGGAACCCCTGCACACGGGCCAAATAACTGACTGGACTTCTAAAAAACTATGCAGTTTTTTATGCTGGTTATAACCTTATTTAACTATTATTTTCTTTCATGGAACAGAGAAGAATTTAGGAAGAAGAGAATGAAGAAAAAAACCCCAACTTCATCATGAAATAGTATTATCACTGAAGATTTTCTCAATAAAATTAAAGCTTTGCATCTGGTCCCTGTTTATTCTACAGTTAACCTTTCTATTAGAGCATGTAAAATCCCCAGTCCTACCCACTGCACAATCCAGGATGTTGAAATATGTTAAAAGGCAGTACTATTCTACACTTATGTTCTTTGTTACAAAACTAAAAATTCTAAATTCTCATTTATCCAAAACTATAGTATTTCTAAAGTTTATTCAGTCCATCTATTTGATTTCCACGTTTCTTCAAAATACAAACCCATTATTTCTTCAGAAGGCAGAAATACAGTAAACAATAAGTGCTTTTACTTAAATTTTAAGTGAAATGTGCTTGTGAAAATAATTGGATTAAAGACTCTGGGTAACAAAGGCATTGGTCTCATTCTAAATTCTCTATGGTCATGGGACATGAGTGAAAAAAAATCAAGTTTCCTCTCTATATTACAAGAGGAGACACTGGCAACAAAAGTTTCAGTTTCTGACAGTACAATGAAAGAGCTATTGCAAATATTTTAGTTCCTTTCACCATCAATGCATTGCCCCATTTTCTAAATGAGGTGCTTTAATTGATATGGTAAGCAGGCTGCACCCATTCGCTTAAGCAAGTTTCAAAGCATGGCAACTCTTGTTCATTAAGTAGCTAAAACTTATTTTGAAACTACAGTGTAGAGGGAAAAAAATCTCAGTACTCTCTATATTCCCCCCTAGGGTCTATTTTAAATATTTGCATTGTCTAATTTTGAAATAGGATTAAATGACCTAGCTGTTGTAGCCCAAACCCAGAAGTTTAATTCTTGTTCAAATTAATTTACCATTTTAGATTTAAAATAAATTAATAAATCAGTTACTATTGTATTAAACTCACCTGCATAAACAAATGGTTGTGTTTTCTACTCTAGCCTAATCTTCAGCTGAATTAATTTAATTGCTCTCAAAATATACTGTCCTGATTACCAGAAGCATTCATGATTTTACTAACGCATTCACATTGTCAGTTACATTGGTGTCTACATGTTTGCCCACTCAGGGAAACAAAATACATCTTTTCTTGCAATCACACAAAAATACTAACATTGTTATTCTGTGAACACTTTAAAGATTTGGCACATAATAAAACTTGACACATCACACTGAGCTATTTTTATGCGAGTCTTCCATGTGAAAAATACATTCATTAATGATGTATTGAAGCATTTTTTTTCTTTTCCTAATAAAATTTTTCATAGTGCTTAAGTAAAACAATTACATTTTAGGAAGCAGTTTCTAGTGTATCTAGTATCTCACATTCAGTATTTTACTTTAGAGTTGCTCTATAAAATATAAATATTTGTATTAGAAAGCATGTTTATTTTCCTGAAATTCTAATAACCTAAATTAATAATTTTTAATATAATGGGCTATGACATCGAAATATATGGTTGACAAAGGATTAAGAAAAGGATTAAGAAATGTCAAAGACGAAAAGCAGAATGTCCACATAAGAGGAAGACATGACATTTTCATCTTTATAGAAGTTACACATGCCAAGATTTTTGGTGAAACGTGCTGGGTGATGAAAATTATGGAGGAGTGACAATGACATGTTTCTTGGAAAGTTTATTCTAGACGGTGTTAAGAATCCTGATGATATTTGAAACTGAACGATGTGTTATCAGGCAATAGAACTGTGTGACAACTGTGCATCACACACAACTAATTTACTGTTACTAAGTTTGACATGGGCTCCATTTACGAGGTGATGAGAACCATTGCTTTCTACTGTAATCACAGGCTACGTGTTCAAACTGTTAATATAATTACACTGTTATTTCATTTATGCAAAATATAGAATTTGTTTGCTATGGGCAACATACTGCTTTCATGTACAGAAGTTGTATCTGTTCTTCAACACTCTAACTTTGACATTCTCAGAGGGTATTCTGCCATTTTTTCATTGACTGAGGACAATTATTTCCAGTCCATGACCATTTTATGCCATCAGAAAATGGATTTCAGGTAAGAGAAACTCTTTCAAAGCTGCTATCCAAATGTGTTCTTTTAAGATTATTTTACTTCATACTAATGTTGTCAATCTTAAATCGATGTAATTAAAGCAATTATACATTGATGTGGTAGATGTGTCAGATCTTTAGTCAGATCGCTGCATGCAAGATGTGAGAAGGTGTGTTAATTTAAACAATGTCAACCAAGGCTGTAGTATACATACCAAGTGATTTTTACATGCAGGAAAGGAGCAGTTATGGAAATGAAACAAATAAAAAAGGCAAAATATTGCAAAACAAAATATTTTATTAGATGAAAACCAAACTATATGCAATATATATTAGCTATATTACATCTTTATAAACATTAGTGAGAACTCTCTCCAAAACATATTAAGGCAGTGGCATCAATTTCAATATCCCAAGATACAACATTTAAAAAATACATAACCTAAGTGATTTCCTTTAAACATGCACCAGACATCAATAAACTCTACAGGAATTTCAGCTTGGGTTCAAACATAATTTCTGCTCCATTTGAGAGTTTGCAACAGAGAGAATCTCTTACTTCAAGCTCTAGCACTCTGAATTCTAAGAGCTCATTCTGGTCTTTTGCATCCTGCATCTCATTCTTCAGCTGATTCTCTTCCTGTTCCATTCTGTAAATCTATGAGACAAACACATCATCATAACACACTGTAAGCAATGGAAATGATACTGTTGAGTTGTGGGTCAGGGGTTTAGACAAACTGATAATTATTTCAGTTTCTCATTAGATATTGAGCTCTGTCTTGGAGCTAAGGAACATCACACCAGAAAGTGTTTCTGAGAACTGCCAGCAGAAAATGATCAATGCTCTTTTAGAATAGTAATCTCAAAGTAGTATGAAAAGTGATACGGATATTATAACTAAATAAGTTAGTAAAGCCTCTCTTTTAAAACCAAGCGAATAAACTGGATTACATTAATATTTGGGTACACTGTTCTCATTGTCATTGCGTATCTAGACATATACTCTTTACAGTATATGAAAGAAAATAATAAAAGGCTTTTAATGCCTTCTTTTTAATTTTCCAGATTTTTACTTTGGTATGAAAACAGTGACAAAATAGAAATTCAAAACTGACTATTCATTATGCCAACTAATAGCTTTGGTTTACTGTCTAGCTTAACTGAGTGATCTTTTTATTTGTATGAAATTAAATAGAAGTGTAACATCTGGCATAATCTACTGTAATGTTTAAAATGCCCACATAAGAGTCTGAAAAAATTAAATCCAGCTGTAGCTACTTTTGGTGATGAAGGTTTCTTCGGTTAGCTTACTCGTATTGTATTAAAACTGAGTTACTAGTTAACAAAAATAATTCTTTGATTTCCTGAGTACTAGGTCACATTCCCACCAATAACAATGAAGAATAATGAGGATGTTCAGCCATGAGTATCTCAGACAGTAAAAGATAAAATAGTCTTAAATCAATCAGTACTAATGTGTGCAAAAACTGTAGAAAAAAAATGTAAGGCTGAAGGGAGCAGGCAATTCTATTAGTGATCAGGACAATAATAATATTTTTGTAATCATTAAACTGTATTTTGTTGGACACTAGAAACATCAGCCAGTTTGGGTTCTACTGTTGGCAATACATGTAATTCCACAGTAAAGAGCAGCTTCCATTGCCAAAGAGTACAAATGGATATTAGTACTTTAATCAGAGACTTTTATCCAAATGTCTGTTTCCTGACAGGAATAAAGTAACATCATAACCTGTGTATGTTCCAGCACTTAATACATCCATTTCCTTTTAGCATTGTTTTATAATAAAGGGCAGCAATTGTGAAAATATTCCCAGATTCTGAACACATACCTTCTCTAGTAGCTCCTGATTTGTTCTCATTAACAGCTGCTTTTCTTCTACCCATTTTGAATCCTATGAGAAAGAACAGGATTTAAAGATTTAACTTTTTAAACAAAAGAAATAAAGAATTAGAATATTTCAGACAACATTCTACATTCATGTATAAAAATGGTCACATATAAAAAAATAAAGCTATCATAAATATTTCAAGGATAAATAGCACTCTAAACTACAGAGAAAATAAAGGTTTCTTTCTTTTCCTGAAGCTGACTCTTAGTTCCTGATATGTTCCAGTTAAACATATACTTTAAAATCTTTATATATAGTAATTGTGGGTCAACACAGTTATATGATATTTTATGTCATTTTAAAAACATTTATTTACTCAGCTTAACTCAAAACTATATTTCCATTGCAAACAGTTGGGAACTTTCTTGCAAAATCATCCCATTTTGGGTGGTGTAATTCAAATCCTAATGGAGAGAGGGAAGAAAAACATTCAATTACCCCAAATGACTGAAAATTTAGCTTCAGTGGTATGCTTTTAATTGCCCTCTGCTACGAGTGTGAAAAATGGGCTACTACACAGTGGGTATGATAAGGAATTCAAGGCTATGTAGGAAGGGTAGCAACACAAGATATGCTATACTCCATTTGAAAACTGTATTTCATTTGATCACTTTGTTCCAAAGCTGATCTTTCTTTTTAGATTTTTCCATGGCTTCAAAAGGCCTCATCAAATATCCCTTTAAAGGCCCAAGCTAGAAAAACTCACAGCCAGCCATAGCTGGACATTCAGATTCAATGGTTTGTCTACAGCCAGATTTGCTTTGTTCTCCCTGTTGAAAAAATTATTTACATAACCTAACATGCTGACCTTGTAAGTTCAATAAAACAATATCCAACACTCAAATTGATCTCAGTATGGCATATTATTTTCTAGGTAAAATGTACAATTTATTTACAATGTATGTCTTTAATAAAGTATTAAGGCAGATACTTTGTCAGAAAAGTATTTGGGCTTTGACGCTGCATAAGACATTAATGAAATATCCCAGCCCATTCACCATCCTGAAATGTCAGCCAAAAAAAAAAAAATTCTAAATATTTATATTTACTCAATTAGTACTCTAAAGAAAAGTTAACATTAGTTTTTCTACATACTGTTGACTGCAGTTTCATATTTTATTGTTCTTTCTCTTTTTCCCCACTTAGATAAAATAATGTGCAAGTACATTTTAACTTTCATGCAGTAAGCAAGGTTACGATGTTACAAATATACTAAGAATAGTATACTAAAATGAGTACTGAGAAGGAATGACAGCTGTCAAGATTTTTTAAAAGAAATGAAATAAATGTTGAAAACAAAATATAATGTCTAGTTTAACATTTAACTAGTATTTTACTAAGGTCAAGGAGTAAAGAAAGAGTTGTACACACAGACTTAGGATGGATATCCCAATGCATGCAGTTGGTAAATGGCAGGTTTAACAGTTACATCAGACCTGCAGTTCACACAAACGGCGGGGGAAGATTAATTTGCCCTATTGATAATTAACTTTAATGTCTTGATGAAGTTCAACTCGACTTTCTGAGAAAACCTTAACTCCAGTGGAATTGTATGTATATACTGACCAGGTCACTGAGAGAGCTGGG
>JAAGNO010002458.1:44184-79326 GCA_033439905.1 Ceryle rudis
TGTCAGGAAGTAAAAAAAAACCCCATCTAGCACATCACATAGTCCAATATTTTGAGATTTGTTATTTACCACTATTAATATTTTATAAGAATTTATTTCCTTAATATAAAGTCTCTTATGCACACACTTCAATGTACCTTGCAGGAGTTGACCGTTAGTCTTATTTTACATCTAAGGGAATTCTGACAGATTGGGTTGATAAGATATTAACAAGAGCCATTGACATTTACTTTGAAATTATGTATAAATTGTTACAAGACGAACGTTAAATCATCTTTAAACAAGAGTCTAATCTCCTGCTCTGAATTTGACTTCAGGAATATTGTGAATCTCTTTACAATGTTAGGAAACAGAAGCAACAAAGTAAGACTAAAAATTCCTGGGATAATACACTAGGATTTTTTGATTCATTGTTTCCTTTTCAAAAGCACTTTAGGGACTGGTTCCTCAAATGAATATTTCACAAATATTATTAGATCATCATCACTACCATGAACATCCAAATGACAAAGTAATAAAAATCACATAGTGCACAAAGACATCAGTTTATCATCACAAGCATTTATTTTGTTGAATGCAAATACTAACATGTCAGGAGAACCGAGCAGGTGCTAGAGCTCCCAGGAAGACACTGTGACCTCTTCTGTGAAAAGCTAATGCTCAGCATACAAACTAGCCCACTAGCAACAATATTGTACTGTTCCTTGTCACAGCCCTGTTGGCCTTCTCAGGATTACTAAGAGATACATGGTTGTAACTGGTTATGGTTCTCATGAACGTGGTTATGAATCTCATAAAGTAATAACTAAAATCTGATTCCTGGGCATACCTTTTTGACATACCATTCTGGAAGTAAAAGTCACAGAAGTAATTTCTTACATGTGTGTCCATCTTCACTTGCGTACATACACAGTACTTACATTCTACACTGTAATAGTCAACTATTTTGTTCATTTTTTTAATTTCACAGCGATTTGCCCACAAAACCTTTATCATCAAAATACTTAAATTTCAGCTGTAGATTCTCGAGGGGTCTTGAGTTCCATTTATTCTTCCAAAAGCTCAGTGAGCCATCATTTTTAGACTGATTATATATTCTCTATTTTTAGTAAAATTTTATTTATTAAGAATTCACGGAGAATTGCAGTTTGTGGGGAAGATAGCACAAACAATTTTTATCCTTAATTTGAATATGTTCCCAAACCCTTTGCATTTATACAGAATCTTACAGAAAGTTTTTTCTTACAAAGAATAAACCATAAAAATAGTAATATCATTAACCTATTATTTATAGGTTATTTTTATTCAACAGGATCATTAGTCTTTGAATTATGTGTCTATGGATATCTTATTATCATATGCTACCTTCAATCTTAAAATTGTTATTTCAAACAGTGAAGTGTAAAATAACATCTCCCCTGTTTTTCCAGTTCATTCTAGAAGTTATTCAACTAAGCATCTTTTAAATGCACTCTTATAACTCTTCTAGAAGATCCTAGACATTAAATGTGTATCAGTAGCCATATCTTCAAGTATTTACAGAAGCATAAGGCCTAATTTTAGTCTATGTGATGGTATGGGAATTTGAAATCAATTGGGTCCTCCAAGAGGAGGGAACAGAATTTACAATGCAGGTACACACAGCTATTTCGATATTATGCTTTAGTGTCTTATGCATTAAAAAATGAATCTTCAATGGAATTTTCTTAGCCTATATAATATTTTCCTTTATTCAAGTAATCTGTTACTAGAGTAGCAATTAAGTTGCATCAGTCACACTAACACACCAGCAAGCAATGACAATGGCAAGGGCACCGCTGCATGCAAGGGAGAAAACGATGTGGAAGAGGACATTAAGTGAGCCTTTTACCTGCCCTTTCTCAATTAGAGCTTTCTCCAGGTCCTCAATTTTGGCCTGACACCTGAGAAGATCAGCTTGCAGTTGTTCACGAGTCTGGGGAAATAAATAAGTATTAAAATGTGTGTGTATATTCATGCACATCAAGGCAGACAGGTAGATTTAATTACACACATCAAAGTAAAGATACTTTCTACCCACTTATGGACTGTCCAGTCAGGCTTTAATGTTCTTCATGAAAGTAAGTGCTTTTGTGTTTATGTTACAAAAATAGTTAAAAGACATCACTTTAACAGTATTTTTTCTTCCTAGACTAAAAATGTGTTATCACCACATATTTAGAGACAAAGCTCTTCCCAGAAAACAAACAAACAAACAAAAATAGTTCAGAAATAAAAAAAGCTCTAAGAAGCTATCCGTGCTAGTAATTCAAGGCATTTGTGGGGAAAGAAAAGGACAAGAAAGACAGACAATGCAATAAGCACTGAAAAAGGCCTATAGGTAAATAAAACTTATTGACCCAAAATAATTTATTTATCCCATAAACAGCATATGCCAGTCAGTTTTCCTCATTCTACATTATTATTGCAATACTTAGTACACTACAGTAAATATTAACCCCTAAGTTCAGTGATGTCCTAAGAGGATCTGGATCATACAAGATACTAAACAAAAAGGATATCTCTGAAGACCTTCAGTCACTGAGGTGCCTTGAGCTACTAAAAATACTTTTCCCACCCTATTTTAGGTAGTCTTTCACCCAAACAGTCAAAAATTCCCACAGGGATTTTATCTTTGCACCATTGGGTCCTTGTTTACCTTAAGCCTCATTTAAAAGTAATAGAGAGTCTTCATCCCACCAGAACATTAGGCCCTACAAAGATAACCATGCAAAAAACTACCTTCTTATTCACTCAAAAGATAAATTTGCATGGATGCGACAAGAGAGACAAAAATGTCATTAAAAAGAAAGAGCAACGAATTCAACGTGTTCTAAAGGGACAGTTTGCAGAGGCCTGCAAAATAAAATTTTAAAAAAGCTGTTAGAAAAACATTCATACCAGGATCTCCCTTCCCAGGAAGGCAAAGGAAATATATTTGGGTGTGTTGTAACAATCAAATGCAGAAGTGCCTCTGAAATCTTACTTTAATAGCAGAAGTAATTATATCCTTCAGTCCAATTCTAGCTTGAGAAGTGTTCTCCAAAGTCTTTATAACTTTCCTCAGCTAAGTGTCTGACTTAAAAAGAGCGTCATATGTGACTAGGCTTTTGTAAAATGCTGAAAACTCTAACAAATAAAGCCATAAAGCAATAATTCTACTATTATAAGAACTGTATTTCATAGGAAAAAAAAAGTTAAGGTTGGTTGAAAGCCAATTCAAAGAACCTTGGGAAAAACAAAACAAAACAAAACAAAACCACCAGAAAAAAACACCCCCTCCCCAAAAATTGTCATATTTTATTTTAAAGTGAACCATGAATCTTCTAAATACTAGCTCTAGGGATAGTAGACTAATATCTTTTTTTGTAAATAACTCCATATAATGTCACGCAGTCCACATTCTTCTGTAACATTTATCTGGAAAGCTTTGCTTATTAACACACAGAAGTTCTGCTCCCATAAGCATACTGTTTCCATACCTGAGAATATTCACTAAATGGATTTAAAAATAATTGCCAAACAAAAATTATGTGGATGAAACAATGCACATGTATGACTAATAAACATCAGCAATCTAGCAATACAGAATTTTGTGAATATTTTATTAATTGTTCTAAGCATTGGAAACATTAAGCTAGTGGCAGCTCCTGCTCTCAATTCATCTGCCAAGCTAGTCATCTCATCATAGAAGGCTATCAAGCTGGTTAAGCCTTGAGTTCCCTTATGCAAATCCATGCTGGTCACTCCCAGCCACCTTCCTGTTTTCCACACATTTGGAAACAGTTTCCATGATTATCTGTTTCATCCCTTTCTTAGGGATCAAGGTGAGAACAACCAGCCTTCAGTTCCCCAGATCCTCCTTCTTGTCTTTCTATCAGAGAAAAGTGTCATTTGTTTTCTTACAGTCCTCAGGAACCTCCCACAATTGCCATGACTCTTTAAAGATGACTGAGTGGCCTCACAACCACAACAGTCATCTCTCTCAGTATTCAGTAATTCAAGCTGTACTTGACTCAGAATGAAGCACATGAGATGAAGATGATAGTTTTCAGCCCTATGGCTATTGCTTGCTCATCTGTATGTTACACATTCTTTGGTCATGACACTACAGACATTCAAATAAAGGGTGACTTGTAAAAACACTGTTTCTAGAAACACCCCGGTCTGCAAGGAGTTGGGATAAAGTACAACAAATTTTACCCTAATTTTTTATGCCACTGCTGTTCAGTGAATAGATCTGAAGACTGAGTCAGAGCTCACCAATTCATTAAGAAGTTATTTCTTTCCTCCTTGGTTTGGAAAAAAGAATGGAAGATGCTAGAATGACTTCTGCTGACTTATCTCTACACTAAATGGCTAAACACAGTGGTAGCAGAAGAGTAAACTAAAACAGAATACATAGTCAATCACATCTCAAATATCTATAACACAAAGATTGCTGTGAGGATAATAAACCATATATTTCAGAGAGAGTAAACAATTGCACCTGCTGCCCCAGTATGAACAACAGTTAGCTATATACTTTTTAGTGGAAGAACACTTGAAAAACTGAGAAGGTTAAAAATAAATTACGATTTTATATATTTGGCAAGACACTTGAAGGATACCTTCCTCTGCCAGATTTTGTTTAGATTTTTAATATGCATGTATAATAAAAGTACCTAAGTACTTATAACAACCTATTCTCTGATTCATTACAAATCCATCATGTTGCAAGTTCAATTGTGGTATCATTCTCAATAACACTTTCTTCTTACTGAAATCTTTATTATGCATGCTAGAATAAAGAATAATGATATCTTTGTTCTGATTGCACCAGATGAATCTATATTGTCACCATTGTGCTTTGCATTTCACTGACCTGCAAAGATATCTCCTCCTATTCCAAGTTTTTTCACTTTTTTCAATGATTTCAGAGTTTAAAGAAATTTCAGCTAAAAAATTACCCTTGCTTCTCTCTCTGCATCCAGAGTTCCACCAACTTGCTCCTGAAGCAATGCATATGCCCTTTGCAAAGCTTGATACTCTCTTGTTAGCTGGCAGAACCTTAGTTCAGCTTCTTCTTTAGGTGTGCTCTTAATGAAGAGGAAAAAAAAAATAGTATTATGCATGTAAAGATAAATATGTATGATAATAGTTTGTTTATATGACAGGTTTACAAACACAACAAGTAACACAACTCATATTGAGTCTCAGTTTAATAAAAGTTTAAAAAAGTGGAAATGGAAGGAATGATGATTTGAAGATGGTGCAGAAATGCAGAGATCAGTAACATTTTTCACTGCACAATTTCAGGACATTAAGTTACTAATTCAGGCAGTAACGTATAGAAATGGGAAAAAAGCTGAGTGGGGAAAGATGAGAGGGAACAGTTCCATGTCCCACTGTCTTCAGCAGCACCACTGCCAGAAGGGCTTCAGAAGGGGTAAGTTCTTTTTATAATGAAGTCCATTACTCCCTCACGTTTTGCCTCCACTATGCCAAGGGCATGCTTGCATTTTATCAGTGCAAGCACACTAACACAGAAATTATTTTTCAAAAGCTGTAAGATAGATTTTAAATGGGTTTTTTTTAACATTAAGTATTTTTAATGTATTCATTTTCTTTGAATTTTAAGCAACTGACATCAACACTTTCAAGGTTTTTTCTATAATGTTGAGGGCAAGAAATGTCCTTCCTTTAATTAATTTTTGCTCCAGGAAATTGAGCTCCAAGGAAAAGAGATTACAATATCATTAGATATTATACCTATGAAGATAGGAAGCTTCTTGTGACTGAGAAGTATTAGGCACAATTGAGTGAACAGGAAAGGAAGATGATAAAGAACATCTAATTCATGCTTTGTCCTCAGGTCTGCAGTCATTTAAAGTAGGCCAGCTGCACAGTGTATCACATTGCTGAGACAAAACTTGTCAGTGGGTATTTACTACCTATGATCATTTAAGGCTTAATGAATTGCAAAAGCCTTTCTCAGTATTGTAAGTACAGGAATAAAATCCTGGTTGTACAAAAACAGTCAAATAAATTATAAGGTTGAAAGACAAACTATTGTCTAGTAGCTACTGACTTTCAGCAAAGTAATGTGCCTATTAATTTTCTTTTGACTAATGCAAAAGGGTTTGAGGCACAGTATCTACCAAATCTGTCAGGCAGAATATTATCTTATGAATACCATTGCAATGACTGTGGATGTGTTTAATGGATTTGAAACAGAACAAAAAATTCTCTGCCAAATCTTTCATAGCTCTTCTGGCAAAAGAGAAAAAAAAAAAAAAAAAAAAAAGAAATAAAAAAAAGTGTTTGCATTTATACTCCATGTCAATTTTTATAGAACTTAAGAACAAATCAACTCCTACTTACATCTTCCAAATCTTCTTCTGGTGTTGCTGGTGTCCTATCTGTTTTATCTGTGTTATATGAAGTTACAGATGATGTTTCTGAATCAACAGATTCTTCATCAAATCCAAAAAATGTCTCCACAACATGCCTCTGAAAAGTTAGTTTTTCTCAGTTACTAGCAAAACAGCTGGAAAACCCCAATGACTCAGTAAGCAGTAGCCAAGGTTCTTCTCTGACCATCATTTTAGTATTTCAGAAGAAAAAAGATTGAGCTACTTTTTCAATATCATTTGTAGAACCTCCAAGAACCAATCTGCACGTAGCACAGGTGAATACTTTTGTTTTAGCAAAAGTATAAAAGTTAATTACCAAAATACAGTAGACCTTACAAGATTCACGGTAGAGGAATCCAATATCTATTCAAAAGAAAGTAACCCAGTACAATGCAACATATAATATGTGGAACCAAAGGGGATAAAATATTCCAGAGAACAATGAGCAACTAATTTCAGAAAAGAAGAAAAGAAGGAAAAATAATTAATTTATAATATCTATTTTGCAAAATCCTACTTAAAAGTATAAATTACTGGTTTCCATTTAATTTTTCAACACAATCACTCTCAATTATTTCAAAAGTTTGCTTCAGTATTATGACTAACCAAAAAAACTTATGCTCAGGGAAAGCCAACATTTCAATGCACATTTAAAAAAAAAAATCTGTAATTTAATCAATTAAATGAATGCTTACAGAAAAATAGAGAAAAAGAGAAGCCAGTGGAACAGAATAGCACATTATTAATTAAAAATAATGTGATGTTTTATCACAACTACAACAATTCTTTCACCATTTTATGAGCCCCCTTTACATCAGCTTCCTAACATAGGCTCTGAAAGCAGCAAATTTCCATAGAAAAGGTAAAAATTATATATATATAAAAAAAAATTGCTTAAACATTTACCTAGAAAAAAACAGTCTTTCAAGTTCTTTTCCTTACAGAATCACAGAATCATTAAGGTTGGAAAAGACCTCCAAGATCATCAAGTCCAACCATCTACCTAGCATTATTATTACCACTAAAACATGTCCTGAAGTGCCACATCGACACGTTTTTTGAACGCCTCCAGGGATGGTGATTTCACCACCTCCCTGGGCAGCTTGTTCCAATGCCTCACCACTCTCTCAGTATAGAAATTTCCTAATGTCTAATCTAAACCTCCCCTGGCACAACTTATGCCCATTCCCACTCATCCTATCACCAGTTACTTGGGAGAAGGGACTAACTCCCACCTCACTACAACCTCCTTTTGGGTAGTTGTAGGGAGCAATAAGGTCTTTCCTCAGCCTCCTCTTCTCCAGGCTAACCAACCCCAGTTCCCTTAGCCGCTTCTCATAAGACATACCCTCCAGACCCCTCACCAGCTTTCTCACCCTTCTCTGGACCTGTTCCAGCCCCTCAAAGTTCTTCTTATACTGCAGCGCCTAAAACTGGACACAGTATGCAAGCTGCAGCCCCATCAGTGCCAAGTACAGGGTCACAATCACTTCCCCAGTTCTGCTGGACACACTGTTTTTGAAACAGGCCAGGATGCCGTTGGCCTTCTTGGCCACCTGAGTTCACTGCTGGCTCATGTCCACCAGCACCCCCAGATCCTTTCCTGCCATGCAACTTTCCAGCCACTCCTCCCTAAGCCTGTAGCATCACAGGGGCTTGTTGTGACCTAAATTCAGGAACCAGCACTTGGCCTTGTTAAACCTCATACAAATGACCTCGGCCCATCTACCCAACCTGTCCAGATCCCTCTGCAGAGACTTCCTATCCTCAAGCAGATCACCAGTCATGCTGGTGTCACCTGCAAACTTATTGAGGATGCACTCAATCCCCTCATCCAGATCATTGCTAAAGATATTAAACAAGATGGGTCCCAAAACTGAGCCCTTGGGAACACTACTTGTGACTGGTCACTAACTGGATTTGATTTCATTCACCACAACTCTCTGAGCTCAGCCATCCAGACAGTTTTTAAACCAGTGATGAGTACATCTGTCTAAGCCATGAGCTGTCAGCTTCTCCAGCAGGATGCTGTGGGAAATGGTGTCAAATGCCTTACTGAAGTCCAGGTAGACAACACCCACAGTCCCTCCCTCATCCACTAGGCGGGTCACCTGGTCATAGAAGGAGATCAAGTTGGTCAAGCAGGAGCTGCCTCTCATGAACCCATGTTGGCTGGGTCTAATGGCCTGGTTACCTTCTACACACTGAGTGCATTCATGATGGACTTTTCCATAGTATTCCCCAGTACCGAGGTCAGGCTGACAAGCCTGTAGTTCCCAGGATCCTCCTTTCAGCCTTCTTGTAAATGGGCATCACATTGACAAGCCTCCAGTCATCTGGGATCTCCCCTGTCAACCAGGACTGCTAACTGGCTAACAATAGTTAACTGTTATCAAAGAATAGAAAACATAACTTTTTACACCATACAAGAGTTCTAATAATCCAACACACATTCAGAGAAGCAGAAAAGTTAAGAAAGGTGGGGGCAAAAAAGGGTGTTCCTGGAAAAACAGTCATTATGAAACATCCTTGACTAGGAGGCTAGTGAAAAGAAGTGGCTCTAAGGTGAAGAAAAATCTGTCTATCCATTTCTGTATTTTTTTGGCAGTGCTTGATGCTGAATCACAGATGCTGGTGTCATGGTTTGGTGTGGGGTTTTTTTTAAACAAAACAAAAAATCAACAACAAAACCACACGTTGTATGTGAGATTGTAATACCCTTGTTCATTAAAAAAGCCTAAAGGTTTTAAAAAATTATCAGTTGTTACTGATTCAGAACACTAGGCAACTTATATCTTAGCAAAGCCAAACCTGGCTAAGTGATTGGAATTGTAAGCTATTATTTTCATTCAAGGTACTGAAACTTTTTATTTTATCTATAATGTTCTACCTAAATATCCAAATATTTACCTTTCCCTGCTGTCTTCCAGACTTACCTAACTTTATACATTCTTTCAGTACATTTACAAAGTATTCACTTTCTCACAAAACCCCATAATGCTTAATATATTCTTTTGGCTCAGTAAAGCTCTAATCAACAGCCAAAATATCCTATCTTGATTTAAGCAGTACCATAAAATCAAGATTGTGACTTTGTGCCTTCATGCATTACACTACGCACTCCTTTTAGTCTGCAGCCCTGCTTACCATGTCCAGCACATCACAGTTTATCACTCATAAGCTAAACAACTCCGTAACTGTTTCACAGCACATCTAATTGCACTCCAACTACCTAAGGCAGCTTTGAAATCCTGTTCTGAATGATTTAATTTCTTTAAGATAAGCACCTCAAACAAGGAATAACAAAAAAAAAATAATCATTCATACTATTTTTGTAAACTAACTGATCCTACTAAAACCTCCTTCTGAAAGGGGTACATGTACTAAAAAAAAAAAAAAAAAAAAAAAAAAAAAAAAAAAAAAAGCCACAACTTTTCCAAAGAGCCTATGGGTACACATTTCCATACAGATAAATACAATACAGCACAGAAGGCAAAGACCTTTTGCACAAGCTCTAGAAACAGCTTCCTTTGTCATGCTACTAGACCACTAGAGTTTCTATTTAGTGTATTCATAAGTGGGGGAGAGGGGGAAAGAGAGTGCAGTTACAATACTTAAACCCTGTAAAGACACATTGCTCAGTTTAGGAAGCATTGTGAACCTTTCACTAGGCAGAGCTATGTCTAAGGTGTTTTTCTTAAACACTCCCATGGTATAAATTAGTCCTTTCCTCCAGCATTCACATGCTACAGCAGTTTGTTCACTAGTCTGTCCTTACCAAAACAAAGGACACAGGTTTAAACTCTATGCTAGAAATATAAAGACTTTTCCAGAAAGCTAATGTGTTCTCTCACACTTAAATTACAAATATAAGTACAATGTTTATCAAAAAAATGAGGTGCAATTAGTCCCTGGGAGACGACCCATCTGGCATTTCTCCCACACTGACAACTGGTTGCAGCCTACAATCATCTACCAGTCATACTACATATAAATATTAGGAGTTGAAATTAGGACTAAAGAAACGGTGAAGATGAAAGTAGATTATTATATGGAGGCAAAGATGGTGATGGTAGGTAAACAAAAAACAAGAGATTTTCATGAAAACTGCATCTTCGTTTTTATCTTTCCAGTGCAGATACCTTTTACTCAAAGATGCTGAAAGTAAACCCAAAACAAAGCTGCGTGTAGACTCTTATGCCAATACTTTTATATACTGTTTTTCTGTCCACAGCAAAAGGTTGTAGATAGGACTCAGAAGATTTAGCCCATGCTTTGGAGGGACCTAGCCAAGGACAAGCAAGTCCAAGGACTGCACAACAGCTGAAACTGCTCGCACCTCTTGCTTCAAGGGTGCTTAACCTCAAAAATGACAAATGCATTTGAGCAAAGCTCAACCAAAACCTGCAATAAAGTATAGGTTTTAGACTGACAAAATGAATATGAGTCAAGCCTTAACTTTGAACAGGTCAGCAGCAGCTTAGTTAAAAATTACTATAAGGCTTACCACATCTACGGGGTGTGATAAATGTATATAAGTTTGAGAAGATATGTAAAGCAATGTCATTGTTTTGACAAAAGACATTAGCCACACTTAAAAAAAAAATCTACTGTAGCAAAATTAGGGGGGAAAAATGCATATAATAACAAATAAATCACTTGATTATTAGATGGGAGGGAATTATGCAGGAAAATTAGTATTTTCCATCATAGTAAAACCCCAACACTTCAAAGAGAGTTAAACGTCAAAACCTGTTAAAGGCTGTGCAGACTGCCTATAATAGTGAACCACTTATTTATTTTAATGACTCCTTCCTCTTTAGAGAAGCTATACATTTATCATTTTGTGGAGAAGATACTTTCGATAGAAACAGAGATAATGTATTCAGCCATTACATATTAACTGCACATGTATGGATTACTTCGTCACATAATTACAAAATAGCTGGTTTTATTGTTGACCATGAAGTATCTGAAGCAACTCTCTGCAAGAAGTGATTCACAACAAAAACAGAACAAATTAACTGATAAGGGAACAGCTGTAGAGAGAGAAAAAAAAGGGGAAAAAACCCAACATGATTCATACAAAGTTTGTTGATAAACACTGTAATAATAATAAGTCATAAAAAAATACATCAACTCCCATAGAGATTCCACATAGAGCTCAAAAGCTGAATCACAATGGTTTTTTAAAATTATAGACAAGTATGTAAAATACTCACTGGATTTTTGTAACTATAAAATACTTTCACACAAGCTGCATTCTCAATAAAAAAATTTAAAGTTTCTTTTAAATTGACTTTTACCTTTGTCACATCTAAATGATAACATCATAACTGAAGAAATAGTCATATAAATTGCTGAAATATTCTAATTTAAATTCTAATTTACACTGACTATGGCCATGCATTTAATAGCAAGTATTTTTCAAGTGGCTTTATATCAATATTTTCACATAAATTTAAAGTATGCATTAGGTCTTTATAACTCAAGTATTAATGTTTCTAGTGAAGTATGGTGCTCAGTAAACATCAAAGTTTAGAGCGTTATAAATCAGTAGTGACACTTAGATCACATTATATGCAAATTTCAATATACCCTTGTATTTTTAATGTTTTGGATTACATTTACTTACATATAAATGATCTGATTTCTCTGCTGCTAAAGCAGTTTCACTCTACACATAAATATCTTGTTTTCAAGTAGTTAATCTAACATGATGAAAATTATCCAAGATTAATTTCCTTGTAATGCAATAAAATGAGCTAATCATTAATTTCTTACCTTCATGCTTATACGTAATTTCTTGGCAGCCAGAAAAATACAGGCACACCAAAACACATAGGCAGATAAAAAAAGAAAGATATAAAAGGAGAAGTATGAACTCCATCAGACCAGTGTCAGGCCTTCCACTAGGAAAAATACAGCTTATTTACCAAAGTTTAAGTAAAGAAACAAATCCACAGATTCCTGTAGTTTCCAAAAAAACTAGGAAATTATGCCTTATTTTCAAATGCATGCCTCCATCAATTTTGAGATCAGTGCAACTAATCCTACACGTCAAAAACAAACACACACACAGGCAAAATAAAAAGCAAACAAAACAAAACAGAAAACTATTTCTTGTGTTTCTTGGTTATTTCACTACCAAAATTGAAGGAAAACAAACAAAGAAACCAACCAACTGTAAAAAAAATGCTTTAAAGAACAAAAGATTATCGTCTGTTACATCTTTTTCCTAAGAAGTCCAATGGCACATTAACATACATAAAAATAATAAACCCCTAACAGCTTAGGCTGCTTCACTTCAGAGAAAACTATCCTACTCTACCTGACTATACAGAGTCACTATATTACTCTCTTAAAAACACCTTGCAACCACAGAGGTTACAAAGTCCCATCTCACTACGCTGCTCCTTTCCTCGGGGAGCCTGAGCCCGTTGCCAGCTTTGCTCTATGGACTCCTCTGCCCCTTGGTAATTACAAGGGTGCTCTGTCAAAGCTACATTAGCAACAGTAACCTAGCACACTTCCAGAGCACTAGAAATAACTTACATCTAACTGCATCTAACTGCTTCTGAACTAACTAATTTTATTTACACCTAATCAGGCTATAAAGGGTACTGGACTAGCCTGACAAATCATTCACACAACCTGTCTTAAAGATGGACAAAGACATGCCACAGATTCTGTTCCAGCTAATAGGAATCACTGTCGGGAAAATATTCATAGTAGAAAACCACAGACACTGTCTAGTTGGAGTACCTAGAAAATTAAGGAATCTGGAGTATAAAAGTACCCATTTAGGAGAAGTTGCAACAGTAGATGAGTGATGGTCTTCACTCTGCACACCAAGTTCAAAAAAAAACCCAAAAACCAAACCTTTCTATACCTTGCAGTCTGAGCTTACCTGACCACATCAGTGAAACCTAATTCTCATCAGTTATTTCCTTTTTCACTTTGTCAAGGGAAGTGGGACACAGCTGGAATTACATCCAACTCCACCAGTTAAAAGTTGGTGATTCACAGTGCTAATGCTAAGTTTACATTCAACAAAAATTAGAAAAGCAAAGCCAAAGATTTATGTCTGTAATTTCTCATAGTGGTGGATTAGGACAGATACACCCATAATTTCATCTACTATTTTATATAGTAGATATATAGTATATATATGATCTGTACAATATAAAATTCTTGCACAGATCATATACAGAAATACACTTGTAATGTACACGTCTATATATAAAGCAACTCATCTTAGACTGCCCTTATAGTCCATGGAGAGAAATAAGCAATTTTAGGACAAAACTCACATGGCCTGTTTGGATATCTACTTCCATAGGAGAATGAGCATTACCTAATGCTACCATTCTGTGCAGACTGAGATATCTATACCTCACCTCCATTAATGAAATCTAATCAAGTATTACAAATGCATGATTACATGAATTCCGCTGTTTTCATCTGGATTCCTGACATAGAATGTAAAAACAGAGAGGACGAAGATGGTACAATCTCAACAGCACATCTGGGCAGGCAGCCCATTCTATATAAACTGTTTAAATAGAAAACTGATGGAAAACTGTGAGAAACACAGCTTCCCTTTAGGATTTCGATCCTTACAAGATCACACAGGTGACCTGGAAAGAAATCAGCCTGCATGCCAGGATTGGATTTTTAGAAGCTAACATCAACAGTGTTGATCCATCCAGGACAACAGTGCATATAAAGAGAAGCCTACAAATTTATAAGATGGCAGGTAGTAGGACACAAATATATTACTGATGACTTCTTTCCTTCCTTAGGGAATTGTCACATTTAGGAACAATCTATGTGCTGTTATATAATAATAATAGCATATCTAATATAACAAGTATAGTACATATAACCTCATTCACTCCCCTCTCACAACTTTCTCCCTCTATCATTTGTTTTTATTTTACAATTCTAATTTTCCTTTGAGGAGATAGCATCAAGAAAAACTTCAAATGTCCAATCTCATGTCTGCACTGAAGAACTAATGAACAGGGGATGAAATAACTACTAGGGGCTTATGTCTGCTACTAATTAATTTGTTCTTTCTGGTGTATCATATCATAAATAAGAAGCAGACCCCTACTAAACTCAGCTGCTCATATGCACACAATTCTTGCAGTAATCTCTGCAGAAGTCTCTTGTTATAGTACTCTTACCACACAAAAAAAAGCACTGCCACAAATTTTTTAATGGTATCATGCACATTTTCTCCAACCCTCATGTTCAACTCTTGCTTTGGTCAATAATAGGAAAGTACCACAAAAGCAGCAGTTTGCTCAAGAGAAAACAGGTAAAAAGAAAGAGTAAAGAGTCCAGGTCAGCTGAAGTTCTATTAACACAGAACATTTCTGAGACATAAGTGAGTAACTATAGAAGTTCTGAGACTATAAATATTAGCATCACTAGTTATCAACTCCTAAAAAAAATTTATTAATTATTTTTGTTTCATTAGGAGCTTTACAAGGTAGCAAAAGATCTTACACAATTAATTTAAAATTGGATAAGGGCTAAGTAGCAGAGAGGATTATAAAACAGTATTAGTTACATATATATTTTATCTTATGTCCTGTTTTTAAAGTCACTCTCAGCATACAAACTTCCAGGTGTACTTCACCAAGAATGGTTCACAGTTACTGTAAATATATTTGGTGTCTATCAGCCTTCTGTAACATAACAGAAAGTTGTATGCAAGATCTAGTTACTTCTGAATTTGTTCTTCATCTGTAAAAACACATTATTAGAAGCATAATTTGAAGAAATTGCCACTGTAACAGAGAAGCCCAAAGGATAAATCTTTCAGAATACATGTTTTACAGAATGCAGAACAATAAAAAAGCACCACCTGGAGGTCACCAGGAATATACTACGCAGAACATGCTGACAACAAACACCTAGACAGAAAATATTTTAAGCCAACATATAACAATCTCTCCAGTCCTCACTTCCATCTTTCCCCTATTACCCCATTCTCCTCCCATCTCAGGCTTCAGGCTGTTAATATTTATTTCTTGAGAAAGAAAGATTATTCAAGAAAATTAATTACTTCAAGCACATGTTACAAGAAATACTAAAGGTACATCTGAAGCAAAACTGTTCCTATGATCTAATTTTTTTCTCTTGTACTTTGCATTCTAAAGCAAAATAATGACCAGCAAAACATAGTTAGAAACTTCTTACTATTTCTATATTACATATAGAAATATAATTTCAGTAACATCCCTAAAGTTTTCAATCACAGTTAAGCAGTAATATGGTATGAGTAGGGTGTATTTTCTTTGAAAAAGGACGGTTTGAAATGTTAGTTGTTTCAAGTCATTACATTATTTAGGCCTCATGACACTTGAGTAATTAAATGTAATTAAATTGTTTATGTAAAACAAACTCCAAAACAACAACAGTTGTATGCAGTACAAAACTTACAGCTCCTGAATTATCATAAGAAAATATTAATAAGCACTCACCAGCGAAAACAGGACTATTATATGAATTTGTACCATTAATTTAAATAGAACTTCAATTTCAGGCAGTATTTGAAACAAATGCTGTCCACAACAAAAGAAATAGATGGAAAGCCAGAGGTTTGCTCACCTTTAGAGGCTTCAGACTTTTCCTCTTTTGTTTTCTAGACCGCAATAATCGTTCCCTTTCCTAGAAGGAAAGAGAACATTTTGGTGTGGCATACTTTTGAAAGATATTTAGGTATGCCTAACACAAAGAAATATTATTAAAATTTTCTTAAAGCCTATGATAAATCTAACACAATGTCTTTATCCTTTTGAATAATGCTATGTTGGTAAAACACGATACTGTACTGCAGCTTTATCCCTTTAGTAAACAAACCTTCAGCCATATAACTTTACACACTTGATGGGAAGTTGGCAAGAAAAGGCTTTGTCAAATACTGGGCAGAGATTTCTGGCAGTTCTTTTGACTCTTTTACCAAGAATCTCACTCTCACTCCAGTGTTCAACCATCCTGAAGAAACAGGTTGATAGCAAAAAATCAGTCCATCCTTTGTAATTACAAGTCATTACTCAGATATACAAACATGCATATGCAGATAGAGTGTTTGTTACATGTCAGTTATCCTTGTAGCGCAGAAGTCTCAAATCCAAAGGTGCTCTCAAGTCTCTGTCGACTTAGTTGGTGTCTTTTTTCTACCATAGTTTTGGAACAAGATCACAATTAACTACATAAGAACAGGAGGAGGTTATAACTGGAAAAATGCAGGGTAATGAATATTTAAATCCAAGAATATTGCCTTAAATTCCAAAGGAAAAGAGGAGGAAGAAAAGGTAGAAAATGCAAAGAAGCAATTAAAAAGACAACCCCAAAAACACAGGAGGCAGGTGATCTGTCTCCTTGCCTTTTTCCTGATTTTTGTCTTAGCTCTGCATCTTTGTTTGCAGCACCTCTATTTTAGAAAGAATGATAGCAGTTACAAGTGCTTCTCTCACGATTATTGCTCATTGCATCATATTATTCTATTCAGAGCTATTTGCTCTACATTCAGTTCAGAAACTGGACAAATAGGAAACTCCCAGTGGAAATTACAATAAAATGGTTCCAGGAGTAGGTTTTGGAGAACACAGAATCATTCAGAAAAGCACAACAACTTATATAGCACCTTCAATACATGTGGTTTTCAAAATAAGGAAAAGTAATGACTACCAAGATAGAATGAAGAAGGTATTTCAAGCTGCAGAAAAATACAACATAATATAATGTAATATATAATATATTATAATGTAATGGAATATGTTATAATATAATAAGGTAAAGCCGAAACCTCACATTTGAATTTATATTGTTGGAGAAAAATGCTCTTTCTTCGGGTACCTGGTTAAGGCACAGTCCCTGCTTTAACCTGGATTTTCTGCCTCCCAAGCAGATGTCCAAACAGTTGGACTTCTCTCTCACTTCAGAGCAGAATGAATAAACACTTCCAAAATCCCCCACTCCTTCCTGTTTCTAATCTTGTTTGTAAGACTGCTTAATTGTCTCAGTAATACATCAAGCTACCAGAACAGTAATAATGCATATTAAAACCCACTATTTGCTGAATCACTAGTATCTTTTGCAATTATCTGAGTTTATCATGACAGTTTTCCTTTGAAGAACTGACCAGAACACCACTGTTGTGGGAAAACTCAAGTTGATATGGCTTCAACAGCATCAAAGATATTCTACAAATGACACTGTTAATCCATTCAGACAACCTGATTGCCAAAGACGATTGTTCTTATTTCTGAGTCACATTAGTCTCAGCTGGATTTAAGCTCATGACTTTATTATTAAACAGGTATGTGACATATGGGTCATTCTTGATAATTATGATACATTTGTGTGCTGTATAGGTGTGGTTCAAGCCAGAAAAGATAGCTGAGAAGCATAACAAGAGTGCAGAATTCCACTGCATTCATATCAAAGGCAAAGCATCAATTAGTTTGTACTGCTAATCAAAGCAGTATCCTAGTTAACAAATTAACTTACTTCTGTGAGTGAAATAGTATCTGTAAATAGGAAACAAAGCAAAAATGAAACCGTATTTTAAAATATTTATTTATTTTACTTTCACAGTAAAGACAAGTTAATACTACTTGACCAAAGTCAGGATATATTATATTTCCTCAGATTACTTCCTGAGAGTAAAATGAGAATCCTTTCATACCCACTTTACACTGAAATATAAGTGAGGTTATGTCTGTCGTATACTGGGATTTTAATATTATGTCATAGTCCCTGACTGTACAGTTCTATTTGGAAGGTAATGCAGCCTTGATCTGTGACTCAGACCCTACAACATAGCGTCTGAGTAACATCCTACTTCATGTACTACTGATGTCTGCACACATTCTCCATTATCACAATCTTTGGCACAGATTACAAAGAGAAATACTAGGTCAAAATCTCAGAGGAACTGCCAAGAACAGAGACAATGTTCCAGGCAGAACAATAACACATCTTGTTGCTTTATCTTTTTGGATCTTCTATTTTAATTTAAAATGTACCCAATTGTTTAATTTTCTATTTAAACAGAATGATCTGAAAATTGTTTTATCATCTTGTAGCAGTCAAGTGCCACTCAGAGATGCTCTGAGTCTGCCTGAGTTCCAGATGGAACTAGAGAGGCAGGGTTCTCTCAGAGATGAGTTCTTATTTCTGACAGCAACAGAAGGGTATATCATAAGTTGCACTAAATAGCGCTAGGCACTCTAACACAACTCAAGAGTCCTGATCAAATAGTGTAAACATCTATGAGCATCATCTCAAGTAGTCTTCACAGTCAGAGGTTAGCAGCTGTGCAATTACAAACTTAAATTATGCTACTACCTTTGGTTAGATGAACTGTGCATGCTTCTATGAATTTATTATAAAGACAGCTAGTGTGGCCAGCTCAGTTAGAGATGCTTAGTTAGGTGACATTAATGCCATCCTCTGTATTCCTTTCTTTAAGAAGAACTTTTAGATCAGGGCAGTGGTTGGGTTTGCACCAGGGTACACATCCAACACATTTCAGTCATTAAGTTTTGGAACATATTCTTTCCTCAAATCACTCAGTTGTTGATAACCAGTTTTATAAGCAAGGTGAATGGACTGATTCACTTCTTTTCACAAGCAGCTTATAATAGGTAAATATTTTATAATACAGATTCATACACAGTCCAAGGAATTTCATTCACTGATGAGAAATAACAAGAACCCTTCAATACCAAAAGAACTATTTCTGCATCACTGCTAGAACTGGAGTTAAAATACTGTTTTAAAATCTTTAGCTTGCCTATAGATGTGTGTGCATGCATGTGTGTATACCAGTCATAAGCATTACCACTGTGAGATCATCAATAACATGCTGCTGTTCTTTGACTTGCAGTCTAAGGAATTCAATTTCCTGTTCCTCCCGTGTGCTGCTGAGATCATTCAAAGATGTGTGCCTCTTTAGCACTGGCTGTGCAGATAACTTCTCTTTCTACAAAAATTAAAATAAAATTAAGAAAAATTATCATTTTAAATGTTTAGGAGGAAAAATTCTCGTGTGTGATATAGTAATCAAGAATTCTTTGGACTCATCAGTACATACCCTACTATGACATAAGGCCTCTTTTCAACAAAAGTAAAAATAAAAATTACATATTCTGTATCCTCAGTGTTAATATCTCACATAAGACATTTTAAAACAGAAGCAAAAAACATAGTCTGGGACAAAATTAGCAGACAAACAGACTCGGTGATGTAGCATAGTAGAGCCTTTGGCACACTGCACCCAAATTCAGTTCTGACTTCTAATCATAAAAGCAGCATTTGTTAAAGCTAATTTTTAGTCATGCATTTTTATAGCCTCCAAACGCATTTTATCTACCTGATCTTTTTCCCTTCATCAGTCTGAATTGATACAATACAAAGCACATGCTACTCTGAATTTACAGCATGAATATTCAGCTTCATTGGCTGAATTGGAGAGTTATACATTCCCACTGCTGAGAGTCTGACATGTCCGTGTTAGAGTAAAAGCCTCAGAAGCACTTTCACCTCAAGGTAACTGTGCTGCATGTTCTTCTAACAGGATGTCAGAGATGGTTACTTACCAATTCTACATTTTCCCTTGATAGATTTTTTATTTTCTCTTCCATTCTCTGGATACTTTGCAACATATCATCATTTTTTTTGCTCATCCTCTTATTTTTTTCTACTAAAGGCTTCAGCTGACTTTCTGTCTCCCGAGAACGTTTCAGCTGCAAATGGCAAAGGAACCAAGTTAGCTGTGCTTTAGTTTATGGTTGTAGGAAAGAAGAATTTTAAGTGTTTTCACTTGCCTTCTTTCTTCATTCGAAAAGTTTAGTTCTTTTGTTAAGTAGCATCTGATATAGACTATTGCTGAACTAAGAACTAGAGGAGTCCAAACAAATAAGACATAGCATTTTTGTAGACTGTACAAAATAGGTCTCATCATTAGATTTTGCTCTTGGAAAATACTTATGATAATCCATAACAGTGATTTGTTGATAAACTAATCTCATTGAGTATAAGCTAGGTCTCTAGTGTAGTTGTTTTCAGCAATTTAGCTACCCCATAGCAAGAGTAAACTCCTCTTCTTCTACTTAATAAATAAATAAATAAATAAATAAACCTAATGTGTAATTAGAGCAATGAGGAAGTCAGCCAGAGGGCACAGATTCAATCTCAGCATTCTGCTGACATTTTCAAGCTGCTCGATTTTGTTCCTGTGGTTTTATGATGTTAGACAATTATGTGAAGCAAATTACTGCCCTTCTTGCATTGGAGTGTATTCAATATTTCACTCATTTTATTTCAGTAATCCTTGAGCTGTTTTGATTGTAAAAAACTATTTTTTCAATTAAAAGATTTTTCAATTTACTGAGTTTTACCTGAAAATTAGAAAAATACAATATTTCTCCTGAGATAACCTAATAGTGAAATTTTCTGTTTCATTCTCAGGAGAACACAATTTATCACAGTGCTTAAGCACACAACCTTACTGATATTACTGAGTTTATGAATTATTGTCTCACAATGTGATAAAACCTTCTCTTTATCTTTTCCAAAATATGTTTTGTTATGCCTCTAAGTCAAGCATTAAGGATATCACTTGACTGAGTCATACATGCCCTCCATCTAGAGGGACACTGAAGGAGAGATGTTGCAGTGCTTCAGCATTCTTCAGGGATGTTTTGAATGACTTATGTCCACAGAAAATATTAGTAGTCTGAATTATCTTGTCTTTACATAATGCAGTCTTGAAAAAAGGCAAGACATGTCTGAGAGTATAGAGCAGAGAAAAGCAACTGCACCAGTAAATGTGGGGGGAGAAAAACCTCAAAGCAACAGTCACCATACATAATAGCATTATTTTAGAATCAGATACATAGGTTGCATGAAAGAAAAATTCCATCTGAAATGAATGGAAAAATTTTTTCTACTGCCACTAGAAGGACATTCTAAGAGTATGTGTAAAAATTCCTGTTGTTAAAACTCACCTCTCATTACATCCAATGTGAGTTTTACCATTAACCTGAGTACAAGCAGTTAAGTAGTGATACAGGCTAATAAAATTCATTCTTAAAATTCATGTCATATCCTTTCTTTTGCAAGTTACTAGCACTCTCCTAGGATAAATTCACCTACTTATGAGATTTCCCTTGAGAAATGGCAGATTTTTCATCACTAGCATAAGAAAGCTTTTTTAACTCCTAGCTAGCATGAGCATGTTACAAACCCAATGTCAAATTTCAAAAAGATTAATACAGTAATTTAAGTGCATAGATCATGCATGTTTCACGCAACATCATTACACAGTGCCACAAGCAACTACCAGTCAATTTGATTATGATAACCCCAAAACAAACACATAAATTTTTAGGAACAAGAGAGGTTCCATCCATGTCTTTTATAGTCACAAAGTTAATTTCTGTAGAAATCTGTTATATTTAGATATAATTGATTCAAGCCCATCCAGAACTAATTTGTAAATGATTTATAACACTGACTTTCCAACATTAAATCTTTTACCATAAAGATGTCCTCCCTGTCACCATCTGTGTTATTAGTAACTAATTTACCAGTTCATTTCTTTCATCTGCTAAGAGAGTATTTCTGTCTTCCAGCTTCCTTATTACAGCATTCAGTTCAGCGATTTTTAACTGAAATCTCCGCACATCTCGCTCGTCCAAATGCTGCTCCTTTACATCAAAAACATACAGATATATAAAATTACCTTTAAAAAAATATTTTATTATTGATAATATCATGGTTTAAGAAGTGGCTTGCATAAATTTAAAATAAACTCGTACATCAATGTTCGAAAAACTTATTTTAATTAACTGCAATACTAAGTAACAACATCCTGAGGAAATGCAACATGATATATTTGATGAAAAGTATCTATTTGTGAAATCTATGCAAAGGTTTAACAGTAAAAAAAAAAAAGGCAGCCAGCTAAATAATATTTCACATATTACTAGCTACTTCTCAACAGATTTCTTACTATCAGCTAAAACAATTCTAGTATATAGGACACAGATTAAAATACATGGCTCAGTTTTCGAGAAGTATAATAGCTATCTGCCATTGGTTAAATAATTCCTAAAGTTATGAAATTATTAGCTAAGAAAATAATGGGGTTCTCAGCTGAAGCTCACAATATAAATTCTAAGAGTTTTATATCAACATATTTTTCAACATTCTTTGAAATTCAAGAGGTCCAAAAAGTTTCTTAATCATTAATGGAACAGCACAGTGCAGTGCTGGGCTATTTACCAGGAATTAGTTATACTAGTATTTTAAAAGTAACCGCAAACCCAATGTGAAAACCAAGGCAGCAATTTTCCTGTGTTGAACATCTGAAGAAACCACAGTTTTCTTACCGGGCTTCCCATGAGTTCAGTGATATCCCCCACTCCTGCAGGAAGCTCTCTCTTAGGACTACTGTGGTATCGTTCTGCCTCCTTCACTTGGACAAGCTGTTCATCCAAAGCTTCTTTCTGAAGCAGCAGTTTCTGTGTATGGCCTGCCTGGACACCAAGGTCTTTCTCCAGAGCCAGAATCACCCTGTCTTTGCCTTTTATCTCATCCATCTGGAAAGAAAGCAAGCAAGAGGGAAGTTTGCATAACCTCTCCAAGCATTCACTGTGAGCATACCCACAAACTCGTAAAAAACAAATTCTGTTTCTCTCAGAATTGTATCAGCATCCAAATTGTGGTTTCCATAAAGAAATATATATCCTCTGAAGACTTTCCCCCTCCTTTTAAAAAAGTTTCAGCCTTCACTTGATCATAAGTTTGTTCCATGCAGTCTCAATTCAAGAGACAAACACAACCAGATGCAAACAAAACTGAAACAGAATACTTAGCCACTGAAATCATCCACTTCATCTATGGATACACACTTCTATAAGCAGAAGAAAAAACCCTATGTTTCAGAGAAGAAACACAGGGCTAGTACAAGACTCACCTGGGCTTTGTTTTAAAGCTTGAGCCATATACATTTGCCCCGTGTTGACTCCTTTATTAATGAAAATCACACGTGGTGAATCACTTCATAGACATTTAAAAATTAGTAACACATACATGCACACACATTTAAACTTAAAATCTTAAGCATACCTATGTATTTACGTGCCCTTGTTATAAGATTCAAATGAGGACTACTCTTTGTATAAAAGGAAAAAAAAATTTTAAAATGCACACAGAGCATTAGAATAAAGGGTTGGAAGAAATAGTTTTTAAACACCCTCTATGGTTACTGAACTGTGTTGCTCATACATCTCCACACCAAATAAAGTATACTGCTAGCAGTGATCTACTGCAGCTCCCGTAGGATTTGTCCCTTGCAGCATCAGTGTTAAACTCACTTTGGTACTATTCCAAATGCTAGAGGAAGTGACAATCTGCAGCAGCTACTGTAGAAACAGATTTCTTAACAAGAATGTTAACCATTAATGATATAATTATCAGAACTGTGCTGCACCACCTTCAGTTCATTGTCTTCTCAGCCAACATAAACCCATGGAATTTTAGAAATAAGACTATTATAATCTTATTTGAAAAAATAAAGTCACAAACTTGTTAAATGATAACATTTTGTTGTTGATTATAGTCCTGCATCCATAGAAGTCCTTTATGTGAAGTTACACTCAAAAAAAGAAAATAAACAAAATTTGAAATGAATAAGCTGGTCTAGACTACTTTTGAAGTTCTAGATGGAACTGATGAAGATTTGTTGTGACAGAGATTTCTTTCCTGATTTGGAAAGGTCGCTGGGTCTAAATTCCTCATCCAGTAAACAGGTATAATACTTCCCAGTACGCTAACTCAAATGTGTGAGATTTTCAAATATGCCAAAACGGACTTGCAGGAAAAGAATGCCATTTTTATTAATGGAAGAATTTGCAACATGCAGGGTTTCATAGGGACTGTACAGTGAACAGCAATGACAAAAATCAAACAGCTGCCTCATTTACTGAATGCTATCTGTCATGCACACTGATCTATCAGGGACCCCTTGGGAGGAAAAAATGTCATGTAACTAAATACAGTGGACAGTCTCACTTTCAATTACACAGGTGTTCACACTGAACATCTATGCAATTGAGATAGGAATTTGCCCATGCAAGGCATACATTTAACAAGGAAGAACCAAGGTTACACAGGCAGCCTTGATGTTAGTTAGCATATGAGTAACACATTCCATACTCTTCCTATTCTCACAATTTAAATGGTAAATGCAACAACGTAGATTTTTACACTGGAAGAAAAAACATAAACCAACAATCTTGGTACAGGATGCTATCTATTTGCTGAACTGCAGCAGAACAGATTGTTTGAAGCAGATGTGATCAGTGAGATCATGCCCATGTCACCCTTCACACGCACTTCCATAGATCAAAGCACACAAATTCACACACATTAAAAAGAAATGCCATGAAAGATCATGGATTGGAGCTGGGGGCTAGGGAAAGGCAAGAAATAAAGCAGAATTCCCCTCTGTTCCCCCTACTACTGTTTTTACTAAGATAAAATCTACATGTGGTGAAACTTTCAGAAAAAAAGAAACACCCTACCTTTCAGTCAAATAGAAAAATCTTTGAGACACTGATAATAATTGAAAATAACAATATAAAAGCAGTGGCTGCACATTCTTTTTATTTTGGGCTTATATTTTAATTTACAGGTAGACACTAGAGAATCTCTCACTCATGTAAACATATGCACATGTACACACACACACACACACAGAGCATTGCAATAATTTATTTTTTTTTTATAAGCACAAACTAGCATATAGAAGAATCTCTAAGCAACTAACCTGTTACATACTGATGAAGTTGAACAGAATTGCAGCTGTAATGTCTCTACCTTAATTCTATTTCAGAAGCCTGGTGCGCCATACAATTGTCCTTTCCTCAAAGAGACAGTTACACCTTTGATTTCTCCAGTGTAACCATCAACCCAGTAAATGCCTCGATTTTCTTAAATTTACCCAAATTCCTGACCCAAAGATTTACCATTTTTATTCAGAGTTGTACACTACACAACAAACTTGTTCATCTTCCCTGTCTGTTTTCTTAACAGAGATCACAAATTGATCCAGAGAGGGGAAAAAAAAAGAAGGAAGAGCATTTTACAGAGATGCAACATTCCTCATTTCCATGTGTGAAAGATGATAGGTGAAGGAACAGGCAGGCAGAGAAAGAGAAAAGGTTATTCACTCCTAAAAGACTAGCTTAGCTTAGTCTTGTATATTCTAAGAATTGTAAAAGCTCACACAAAGCCTTCATGCCAGTTCTGTATCACTAGAGAACTACTCTTTTCTCAAATTCTTGCCACATGTTGGTACAAAAGTTAAAAAAAGTTGGTAACATAAAGGAAAACAGCATATATTATGGTCTTTATTTTAACGGGGAGAGGAGTATCTTCCATTAGCTAAATGAAAATCAAAATGGATTAATCTGGGTTCCCTGCTGCTTGTTTTTTTTGAACAAATACATGTTGTAGTAGAAGCACCACTGTCCTAGCCAAGATTGTCTAGGAATCCACATGGTCTAGAAGAAAAGGATGTTTTATTAGACCAAGTGATAGATTTCAAAAGAAAGCTATCAGGTAAAAAAGCTCTTCAGCAGATTAAGAAGCTTCATGCTTAAAATCCTGTCACCTTTTCCACCTTTTGCTTTTCCCATAAATGTTTTGGTCTTTCTCTCTCTGATGTATATTTATATGTACATACACAAACACACACAGTGGACATATACATGTACATATATACATACATATACACATGTACCTTTTGAGATATTTTCCAATTGTCATTTATGACTATGGTACACAAGCTGAACATCATTAGTTTTTATGATATTAAGTGAAACAACAATTGGTGGTCCCCTCCTGACCTCTCAAGTTTAAAGGTTTAAACCTGTATTCAGTTACTACTGTCATAATTCACCAAACAGCATCCATTTACTATGCATTGCATTCCTTCCTTTTTCATGCTTTTTAATGTCTGTTTTACAGTACTAGGGAGCCATCACTAAACTACTCATTACTTACATACATTAAATAGATGTAAACTTTAATTCTATTCTCTCCAAGGTGCAATTTGATTACATCTAAAACTTTTTTTGCCTATGAGCTCTGAAATTCACACACAAAGGTAGACTGAGTTCTTATATCATGCCATAGTCATTGCAACATTCTTCTATGTGAGCTTAAATGCAGTCCTGTTTGCTCACCATCCAATGTGAATGCTGCTGCTAATGATGCTCTTTTCACAAAATCCTCATCTCTGGATTCTCTAAGCTGCTTTCTTTTTACTACATTAAGCAACAAGAACAACAACAAAAAAAAAAAATCACTCTCACTGTCAAAGATGTTAGGTGGAGTTCATTCATCCTTTGTCTAGTATTAGGGTGCTCTGTCCCCTCCCCAGTACCAGCTTGTCATATATGCTACCATGTATTTTTATGTTTTCTGCCATGCTACTGTTCCTTCTTGAAAGGACACCTCACAAATAATCCATTTAGTCAGCTGACTGACCTTCCTCAAATTCCCCTTATAGCTCTCCTTTTCCATGACACCTCTAAAATACAAAATGAAATCACTAAAAAAAATGTAAATACTTCATAGAAATTACACTATAGAGATTACAATCTATTGTCCAGTGTTCAAACAGGATACATAAACAAATCCCTGAGAGCCTAAGACAGAGGAAGCACATTATAGAAAGGTAGGCATTTTTCTACTGAAGCAATGCAGATATGTCAAGGCCAGTACTGAGCTGAAGCTAATAAACCTAGATAGATTAGTTCTCACCTGATGATTGATGACATCATTCTGGGCAAGCAGAAGGATTTCTACTGTGCTACTCAACCCCCTGTGGTCCAGGGAGTATAATGCAGGACCTGCCATGACAGGTGCCTGTAACAGGTTTCTGCCTCCATGGCACAACGTAGCTCAAACATACATGGCAACTGGAACCTGACGGCACTAATCTCCTATCACTGCTTTCATGTGTTCCCCCCTGTACAGCTAGTCATTTGAAACCTGTTGCTAAGAAAGAGAGAGACCATCTTTTCATCCAATGTATTTAGCACAGTGAGATCCCAATCCGTGCATGCAGCTCACAGGTATTATATTAAATACATTATCCCAGAAATTCCTTCCAAGTGGCGGTTTGGTTTCATATTTTTTCTGTTCTTAACAAATTTTTCCAATTTTTGCAGCTACACAATACCAAAGAATCACATGACCTCTTTTACATTCTGTTTTGCATGGACTTTAAAGCATTTTAGAATAACCACATTTTTCTTATGTAATTAAGCATGGTACAAAAAGTCCATGATAGAAAGGCAGTGAAGAAACATAAGGTTAGAAGGCATTTTCAATTATATGTTTTGAGAAGCAATATATATGTTTTGAGTAGCAATACAGTCTGAAAGAAGATTTTAAAGAAAATAAGATCATCCACAAGCAGCTGCAGAAGGAAATTACTGAGAAATCACCTTGGACAGCACAAGTAACTCTGGAACTCTTGGTTAAAATTACAGCTTTCTAAAGTATCGTTTCTTAATTAATGGGTTTTGTGCTGTCAAATGTTAGGTACTGAACACAGCAATTACCTGCTTTGTGTCACTGAAGAACTAGCATTTATAGCTAGCCTATGTGAAAATTACAGTTTCCTAAGAACAGGCACCTAACTGCCTCCTAACAGCTAGGAGAAATGAGCAGAAATACGTGTTTTAATAGTATTTATCAAACATGAAAGAGAACCACGCCAACCATTGGAAAAAGTATCCACTGCCAATTATCACACACTTCAATAGCTACTGTGAAAGAAAGTCAGAGACCTCTGGGGGAACTTTAGCCTCTCACAAAGTTGAAAGAGAAATTCTCAGGGAATTAAAAGCTAGATCTATCAAGGCAGTGACATACTCAGTTTTCAAAGTGGAAAAAGCCAGCTGCTGCATTGCCAAGTGTAAGACCTTCTTCTTTACCCATCCTTATGAAAGTTATGTCCCAGACAACTGCAGAGCAGAGAATTCTACATTGCTCTTCTCCAGAAGAAATTGAATTAATCTTTATACTATATGTTTGACACTAAAAATAGGGATACCTTGACAGAAGGATTGTTAGTTTCTAAGAAAAACAAAAAAGAGATGCTATCAAAGAGTTAAAGATAGAACTACATGAAATCAGCATCTTTTACATTTATAAAGGGACACTAAAAAATAACAACAATATCCCAAGCTGAAATCCCACCTGTAGGGAGGAATTAAAATATTCCTGTGTTATACACAGCATTCTCTACACCAGACATGGGCATCTATTTAAATAAATATTTCCTGCTTACTCAGGAATCTTAGGGGAAGAGGGAGAAAAGATGCCAGCCATCCAGTGGAGAAGACTCATGGACGCAGGTCGATGTGAATAATTTCATTTTTCTAAACCAGCAGTCAACATTTTCTTCCAGTAGTTTTCTCCACATTTTTGTAAAGTGTGTAAATCTCCCGGGTAAGGCATGTATTAAAAGCTTTGATAAATTATACAAGAAACACCATATTGGCAGACAATTTCAGAACTTTCTGATAAGAGGTTTCTCACATCTTTCTCAAAAGCACCTTGTCTTACTCTAGTTGACTGCAACCTCCACTGGATCTCTCACTATCTATTACAAGTGTTCATTGACAGAGCTATAATGAACAAGTAGACGAGAAGATGGAAAATGTAGGACTAAGTAATACAAACTTCATGAGAATTTTTTTTCTGGTGCCACACCACACATAAATTCTGTGGGGTTTTAATACTGTTCCATATTTTGTAAAGAGATATAAAATTGAGATTTGTGACCTACCTACCATAATAGACTCCTCAGAAAATACTAAGAATAAACAAACATGCTGAGCCTGCATTATGAAACGGTTTCATTAGATCTGTTTGATTCAGGAAAAAACAAGTCCTGGGTGGAATGCTGCCCTGTCAGCTCCTGAGACAACAAGCATAAATATTCAGAGGATGGAAAGTATTATTTGCAGTCCTAAAATGCTAGAAGTGGCACAAGGGTCTTCTTTGCAGGAGATTAGCTCAGCCTTGGAATGCAGTTGAAATACGCATCTGAAACAGATGGCAAAATTCTGAGAAGCAGCCTACAACTTGATATCAGCAGCTGCATATGAAACACACGCCAGTTTAAGTGGCTGAAAGAAGCATGCTACAGCAGGCTCTAACCAACCGTGCATGACTGCACACACTTGGATGATTCAAAGCTCAGCCTTGCACTCTCAAAATTCAAAGTTCAAAGCTTAGGAGTATGTACTATTGCACAAGTTAAGGGAGAAAAGGGAGGCTCCATCCTTCTTCTCAGGGAAGCAAAGGATCACAGAGTGCCCCAGTCAACAGCCAGTTGTCCCCTTGCACCAGAATTTTCAGAGACACAAAAGGATTCTGCATCACCCCCAGTGGTGAATGTAACCTAAAGATACAAATTTCACTGCCTTAAAAATGGCAAAATCCTATTAATGGGAATGCCGAAGAAGGTGAATGTTACCAGGAAACAGTTGCTGCCACTGCAAAGTATGTAATCTTGGGTTTTGGTGGAGTGTTAATCTTTTGCTTCTACTAATTTTCATGTTTTCATGAAAAAATAATTGCTGAATCCCTTGGAAGGTAAAAAACATAATCTAAATAAAGTAAAGCTTAGTCAACTGCCTAGATGAAGAAATGGAATGCAACATCCCCAAATTTGTGGATGATATCAAATTTGTGGGAGCTGTTACTTCAGTAGAGGACAGGAATACCATTCAGAGGGACTTTGATACATTGGAGAAATGAGCCAAAAACCCCTCATAAAGGGGCAGGTTGTCACAGAGACTGTGGGTCCATCTTTGGAGATGTTCACATTGGACTGGAAGAGGCTCAGAGCAATCTGATTCAACTTTCAAGGCAGCTCTGACTCAGGCAGGATATTTGTTGGGATGGTGTTGAGAGGACCCTCTCCATCTAAACTTTTCTGTGAATCTGTATCATATTGCAGTTTGCGTGTGGATTGCCAATGCTAAGTAATACACTAAGCACTTACAGGCAAACGCATTAAGAGCTGTGCAAGGTTAGAAAAATACCAGCTTCTGAAAGACACAAGTTGAAATTTGGTTCTGTCCTAAACTGGAACAATGTAATTCTTAACTCTGAAAAGATGTTACCTTAGGCTTTCAGAAGCCTTCACTTAAAACATAAGATACAGTGCTGCACACAGACACAAATCTGAACTAACAGAGTTATTTAAAAATCACTATATAAATGGTACATAAACTTATTCCCTAAGAATGGTTTTCCCTTGAACATAAATCTCAGTGAAACTCCCTTGAATTTTACCTTTAAAGTCTGCTTATTCCCAGATACCGCATCACATATACTTGGCAAATACCAAACAGAAGAGGCTTTCCACACTGGAACTTTAATTTATGCAATGCTAAAAGCACTTAGTGTATCTCTCTTCATAAATCATGACTGATCAGGAAGTTCTGAAAATCACCCCTGAAAACAAATTTATTTTACTTCAGTTCTATTAACAACAAAATGATTTTCTTTTTTTCCTTGTAAGTATGAATCTGCTGTAATTTCACATTACGTTTTAGACAATTTTTTATGCGATTATTTGAGAATACAATTGAAATAAGCAAATATTATTTATCTGCCGTACTGTGTGCCCTGTTAAATATGGATCTTATGGTGCACCTAATAAGATCAGTGGAAGCTTTTACATTGATTTTGTGGTTAAGAAAACTGTAACTATTTTACATCAAAGTGAAATAAGTCTTCCAATTAATTTCAAACCAAGCTGTTTAGGAATGTTTATGAACACCATACATTAAGGATTTTAACAAGGCTAAATGGAATCTACATGTAAAATAGGTGAAATGTTTGATGTTAAAGACATTTCCAGTAGAGGAAATATTTATTAAAACCCCACACCACAAAATACAGGACTCAAATACCATCTGTTTATACCAAAGTTTAAATATTACGTTTATATTAATGGTGTCTTACAAAATAAACATTCAGCTTCCTTTTCATTCAATAAATGCTATAAATGATATAACAGTGATGAAACAAATATATTTTTGATTATAGCTTCTTGCATTCATTTTCCAAGGCAAACAGTGTAAATTTTCCATTGTTCTTACCTCTGCAAAACATATCTAGATAAACATGCCTTGTAAAATAAGGGCTTTTTAAAAAAATAATGTCCAGGAAGTCCCAGAATGCATATAAGCTTTAATTAATATGATATACTTAATATTCATGCCCTTCTTTACAGCTGTGCTGATAACAAAGTAAGGCTGGTCTGTTGCCAAAGCTGACCAAGTTTGGACACACTATTTCAGTGATTTCAGGCAAGAGAGAGAAACTTTACTTACCACTGAAAACTAACTTTAAACATGATGTTAAAACCAAATAAAGGAGTTAAATGACAAGCTTAACTGAGGCCCAAGAAAAACTTAATGAAATATGCTGTTATTTTGTGTACTTTTTAATATTTAGATTAAAACAAGAAATGCTGTCATAGTACTGTTCTGCTCTTTAAGCGACCACATAAACACAACTAATAAACTTCTCTTCACCATTAATCAGGTTTGTATTATGTTTACCTTGTACGAGCCAAGACCTCAAAAGGAAATCAGACACACTGCTTACAAGAATGCCATTACAACAGAAGCCTGTTGATACAGTGTATTAGATATGCATGTGCTTGCCTATATAGCCCTCAGCTGAACGTATGCTTTGGGAGTGTTTACACTAAAGCTCCACAGATGAAAAAGTACATTATGATTTTGTACATATTTTTGAAAAAAATCATCCATAAAAACAGGCTTTAACATCTTTTCCTTCATGCAGTCTAGTTTTCAGTTTGCTATTTCAGACTTTTTTCTCTCTTCCTATTTGTTGCTTTTTGTTATTTCTATTTAAGTATTTGAATTTATGTCAGCATAGTTTTCACACCACATTGACAGAATAGTCCAGCTGTTCAGACTTAACTACTGAAAATATTCACTGAAAAAATTAAGTACTAGCCATTATCCAAGTTTTTAAAATGCTTTATTTGTCTCTCTAGCTTGTTACTAGCTATTTTTACTGCCAGTTTTTTAGCTGCCAGAACATCATCCTGATGCATACATACAGCAAGAATATATTTTCTTTCTAAAAAAAAAAAAAACCAAAACACACCAAACAAACAAATAAAAAAAAAAAACACAACAAAGCAAAACAAACAAAAAAACCCACACCACCAAAATAATCCATGTCCATAAGCATTCCTTAGATTAATGAAAAGATTTCTATCCCTGTTATATTAAGTCAATTACAGGAACTGACAAATTCCAGTATAATTTTATACTGCACAGAGAAAAAGTGCGATATATTTTTTGCCAAACAGCTATCTTACTTCCTCTTCTTAGGCACTTCGATCTTCCCCATTCAAACTTGTTTGTATTGAGGCTTACTGGGTAATTTTTATAGCTGAATTCAAAATTGTGAAGACAATCTCAAAATTGATTAATCATATTTCTAAAATACTGAAATTTGTACAGCACAAGCATGGCTGTTTATGCACACAGTGTAATTGTATCCATATATTCATAGACAATGGATTTTGCTTTTTTCATTTTCCACTATCTTTTTTTTTATTTTTCACAGCAAGCCAAACAAAAACTATAAGGTTTTGCTCAAATTAGTTATGAGTATTAAAATCAATGGTAAGAATATTGATTTTTTATTATTATTATTTTTAGCTGCAACATCTATATGAAACATCTGCAAAACTGACCTGTGATCTGAAATGCAAAATAAATCAGCCAAGTCTGACAAGACAATCAGACCCTGAATTGCTCTATCTGAATTTGAATTACACTATGGCCTGCCCATTTAGGCTGTTAATACAAAGGTGCTGATTTCTTAATAGCATCATAAAACACAACACACGTACAAAAAAGCCCACTAATTGAAGCTCAGCTACAGAACTATGCTAATATTAATAACACCGCCTGTCATATTCTTGCCATCTCATCCCAGAAGGAAAGGACTAAACCAATCAAGTACCACAAATCCACAGCTGATACAGTTAATCTGAAATTGAAGACAAGCATTCCTTGCACTAATTAAAATGGAAGGAGGAGGGGAGAGGGAAATATCCTGATGATCTGATTCTATAATCCCACTTGCTCTCCCCAGAGGATAAGAGTAGCATCTAGGAACACTGCAGAATTTTTCACCTCGCCACAGATTTCCCTATGCAATAACTGCCTAAATTTCTATCAATTCCTAGAATAAACACTTCTCTTTCATAAAAACAAAGCATGCAATTTAATGACCGAACTGAAATTCACTATCTGATAGGAGCAACAAGACAACACTAGGTCCCTGCTATTTTTCCCCTGTACTTCTTCGAGGGGAGGAAGGTATGGACATTTCTAGTGAAAGTCCATGAGGCTGACAGCAAGCTTCCTCTGGGGATAACAATAGCAAACGAGTTATCTGCACACTCTCCCAACACAGCCACCTTTCTAGAGGCACTGAGTAACAGAGGCCCAGTACAGCTGCAATTAAAATTCTGAACAACTCAACAGAATTTTTTTGTGCCAGACAGTAAACCCTGAGTGCCCTCCTTCACCACTTTCACACCGCAACATGCTGAAAGCTTCTGCTCTTCAAAGAGTTCAGCATTTCCTTTACAATACCACTCAAAGACATGGCCCATGTGTGTTTACTGGGGCAACTTGAGCCCACAAAATTTGGGGTGCACCGTTACGTGCCTCACCTCACCATTTTTTTGGTGAGGTAACCTTCTCTGAGGAGGTTACAATTTATTTAGAAACTGTTCTCTAAAAAAAATATGTGCCACAAAGTAGCAATCTCCACTCCCTTTAAAACTTTTTAAAATTACCTGTACAGTATAGTTATGATCTTGGAATTCTACATTTATAACATGGAACAAAATATGAAAGATAACTATGCTTACCGAAGCCTCACATTGTCAATCTCTGCAGTCATCTTTAATTAATCAAGGAAGTGATGATACTCTTGAGACTTGAACATCCAATTTAAAGCATAAATATTAAATGCATTAAAAGCTTTCATTGTCTCAGACAGAAAATCTCCACCATTAAACAGATATTACAGGTTTGTAGCTTGCCCTCACCATCATTTTTTTAAGGAATATGAGAAGAGGATATACCTGTGTAAGCACAAACTGGTAAAATATTTTTCTGAAGAAAACTTTCATTCCCTTTAGTCTGTACTTCTTGATATATGATAAATAGTATGCTCATTATAGTGTTATTTGCATGGCTATTGTACTGCTGGTTTAGGCAGATGAACAATCAGATATATACATATACATGAAAAATATCATGGTAGCAAACAGAAGTGTCATTAGATGAGGAATTCTATTACTGCACACTACTGTGTGCAGCCCATCTTAGAATCTTTATATTCTTAGATTCTTTTTACAAAGTAGAATAATATGAAATATTTGGGGCACTTGCTGTTGGGAAATATCGCCTGGTTTTCGAATTTATACAAACAGCATAATCTGCCATCTGCAGTGAAGGCCTCAGGTTGATGAAGCGGGAAAAAAGCCTGCTGTCCTAGGCCCTCACTTGGCTGCTGCAGTAGGAAAAAAAAAAAAAAA